>NTHP01000116.1:1232239-1254430 GCA_003416845.1 Oplegnathus fasciatus | reverse complement strand
AAAACTGGCTTACACACCTTCCAGGTTATTATCAGGATAATGAATGCACACACTGTTAACACGCTCCTGTGGTTTCTGCCTGCAGATGGAGTTCAGGGGTGATCATGTACACGCTGCTTGCCGGCTCTCCGCCTTTCTGGCACAGGAAACAGATGATGATGCTGCGTATGATCTTGGCTGGGAGCTACGACTTCTCGTCTCCAGAGTGGGAGGACCGCTCAGACACCGTTAAAGATTTGGTAGGCTTTTTTTTTTTTTACCTCTNGACGTTAAAATTTGCAGCTGCAGTGAGGTTTTAACTACACAAGAATGAATAAAATTCTCCATGTGGTTTCCTCAGATCTCTCGGATGCTGGTGGTGGACCCGAAGCAGCGATACACAGCCACCGACGTTCTCAACCACTCGTTCTTTTCACAGTATGTGGTGAATGAAGTACGACAGTTCAGTCCATACAGGCGCTTCAAGGTGAGATGTCAAAGATGTTTTTTATGTGACAAAATTCAATGAAAATCTCAATTACATTTACACGCAGCACACCACAAATGCTTGGACTTATTTACCTACCTTCCAGAGTGTCAAACGTGTCCATTTCATAAAGTCTATTCCCGAAAAACAAACTAAAGGCAAACATGGATGCTACTCCAATGTCACATATTGGAGTGTCCTTGAACACACCAGCAAGGAACACACCAGGATATAACTGCAATAACACACAATGATTGGAAACTTCAATTCAAATAAACGTTCACTATGACAGATTCCCTATCTCAAACTATCGAACTCCCAAAATGGTATATTGTCACTTTTCATTGTAGAGTTTTGTCACTAACCTCAAAATGAAAAAAGTTAATCTTTTATGAGTTAAGTTTAAATATTTCCCAACGATTATTTTACAACTTATTGGTTTATTTACAGACGGGTGACAAATTAAAGGAAAAACCTGAATGCTTGACCTCTGCAGTGAGGGGATCCGGTGGCTCTGTTATGCTGTGGGGGGCATTTTTTGTGGGGTGGTTTGGGTACACTCGTCCCCTTAGAGGGAAGGGTCACTGCAAATCAATACAAAGTTATTCTGAGTGATCACCTTTATCCTATGATGAAACATTTCGATCCTGATGGGAGTGGTGTTTTCCAGGATGACAATGCCCCCGTCCACAGTGGCACGAGGGGTCACTGAATGGTTTGATGAGTNGGCCTTTGCAGTCACCAGATCTCAACCCAATTGAACACCTATGGGAGATTTTGGGCCGATGTGTTAGACAGCGCTCTCCACCACCATCATCAAAACACCAAATGAGGGAATATCTTCTGGAAGAATGGTGTTCATCCCTCCAGTAGAGTTCAGAGACTTGTAGAAGCAATGCCAAGGAGCATTGAAGATGTTCTGGCGTCATGTGGTGGCCCAACACCTTACTAAGACACTTTATGTTGGTTTTTCCTTTGTCACCCGTCTGTATATGCAGCATGTATTATTTTCACTCGATTAGATATTTCCTAATGTCTTATTTAACTCTTGCCATTTTAGAGTTTCAGATAAAACAAGTTTGAAGTCTTTGCAGGTAAATTTTCAAATGAAACTCATTTCATTGTGCACTGAAATGAGAGAAAACATATGGTTGCCTGGAAGGTCGGACATCAACCCCAACACTTAAGTATGATAAAGCCGGTGAAACAAAACTGATATTCTTCATGAGAAGACGTCTGATCAGGCAAAATAAGTGAAAACACGTGTGTAAGTGGAGCATGGGTGTGTGTAGGGTCTTTAATGTGCCATGATGGACATAGTTAAGATTTACTTTCACTGTACGTTTCCCCCACATTTGATATACCCTCAATACTCCGGGACAGCTGTGAACTTTTCCCAAACCTTCTCCTTCAGGTCATTTGCATGACTGTTCTCGCCACAATGAGAATCTACTGCAACTACCGCCGAGCCAAGCCCGTCACCAAGGAGGTGATCAAGAGCGACCCGTATGCTGTCAAGCCCATCCGCAAGCTCATCGACGCGTGTGCATTCAAGATCTACGGCCACTGGGTCAAGAAGGGCCAAACTCAGAACAGGGCAGCACTTTTCGAGAACACTCCCAAGGCCATCCTGCTGTCGATGGCTGCCGAGGCCGACGAGCCGGTGCACCACATCTGGTAAGGAGCGTTTGTTCCTCAGGACAGATCTGCTGCAGCTTCTACTCTGTGTGGCTTTTTATACCTTCCCCCATTGTATAAAAGAAATGAACTGGTAAAATATGCCAGACTACTACCAGACAAGGTTTATTTAGGTTTGTCTTTAATGTGGAGTAGAATTGTTAAGTGCAGCATTGGTTATTACAGCGGGATTTGATTTACCTCAAGTGCTGCCAAGTATAGATAACAAGACATCTGCAACAATGCCACTGTTCCAACACTGAATTTGCTTTTTGTCCTAAGTTAGATTACAATTACAGTAGAAATAACAGATTTACTGGTAAAATTATATTTCAGAGAAAATATTTAATTTAAAATGACCCCATTCTCAACTATATATCCGCTGAAAATTCAGTTATTCTTTCTTTGATGCCTGTTAAAGGTGCAGTCCATGATTCTAATCCAAAAATTGTCAAATTCAGAGAATATCTCCTCGTAATATTTTAAATGATAAAGTTCAGAATCACTTTCTGGTTATATAAGTGATGCCCTGCAGAAATATGTTACTCTTTTCCTCACAAACATCTGTTTTGTCAGAGCTGTGAGGCCTTGGCTTCGCAGCCAAAGCAAAACATGTGGAAATAACCTGCAGAATTTATCTGACTGGAGTATAAAACCTGCGTACTTGAAATGGCATCGACTTACATATTTATGTACTGTGTGATCATTAAGCAGGATGTACTGTACTGAACTACTTACTGTACCGGTAACAGCTTCAAGGGAAGATGATAGCACTTTAAAATGTATGCTATGGATTTATTTATTAAAATGTGCATTTGATTTAAAATCCAAGTCTCGTTATTGGAAAGGTATCGACGTTTTGAGACTTTTCTGTGACCTTTTACAACAACTTTAAGCCTATTGTAGAAAGATAAAACACAAGACACATTTTGAACACAGTCACACGTTTATTAAATAGAAAATTAAATAGAAGAGTGAGGTCCATTAACACCCACAACATCTTTCAAGTATAAACAATTATCCAAAGGGAGGTGGTGCCAGTTTTTAGTACAAGACGCTGCTTTCCCTTGAGGAGCTGTGGGTAGATTTCTGTGGGTTTACTGCCATGTTCTTAAAGTGAGTGAGTATTTTTCCTCATGTTCCTGCTTCAGAAGCAGACACTGGTTGTCCTGCAGAATTCAGCAAATAGAAGAAAAATCAATACAAAAACCAACAGGAATTCTGGCAGAGCAGCATCTTAAACTTCCACGTGTATCATTGTACTCATTCCTGCACAGTTGGGATGAGGCTGAGGGAAGCACTCATCCAGTAATAAGGCAGAAATGAGACGAGGCTTTTGCATGGTGTCTGACTGTATCCACCACAGAGCAGCTGGAACAGAATTCGGCCATGCCTCAGTGGGAACTTTTTCAGTGCTGGGAATAATAATAATTATTATTATTACGTAACAGCGTGTACAAACATACCGTCCTCAGGCCTTTCACAGTCTGGAGGTTAGTCGTAGCGACCTCGATTCTTTGGGCCAGTGTGTAATGATGACGGAGCCTGCATCACTGCACTTCTCCATGAATACATATTCTGACAAATGCTGGAGAAAAACAAAAGTATAATAGAGGCTATGAGATGAAAGTGTCTGCTGACATAATATGTTACTGAGCTGGTGTATTCTCACTCAAACAAGAAACTAGTCAAACGTAGAACAGTCAGTTTCAAACGGAGTAAGAAAGTAGTGCTCAACAACTATGCTTAATTTATCACATAAATCACACACGGTGCTTACAGCTTCATAAATGCAAAGATTTCTGTTTTCAATTGTTATAAAGTGGACTTGTTGATTGAAAATGGATTAAAATATCTAAATTAATGATTGTATGACTAATCAATAATGAAAATAATAGCTGCAGCCTTGTAAGATATAATCATATTGTGTCACAAACACACGTTTCTGTATTCACTCTGACGTAAGAATGAGGCACATAATTAGCACTCTCGTCCTGTTGTTGCGTCAGTGTGTGAAAACAATAATTTAGCATGGTGTCTGACTGCATTTACTATTTCAAGAGTAATACAGAATTCTGCCATGCATTCAAATCCATGTTATATTATTATTATTATTATAATAAAGTATGACTTACCTGTCCGTGTTCCAGGATCAACAATCTTCAGACGAGGCCTCTGCAATATGCATCAGTTCTCTGTAAGAGAAGACGCAAGCTCAGTAACAGAAAGCAGATCTTTCTGTGTGTTAAGGGGTTGACTAATGGAAGTAGGGCTGCAACTAATGATTATTTTCATAATCGATTTATCTGTCGATCATTTTCTCGATTAACTGATTAGTTGTTTGGTCCAGAAAATGGTGAAAATTTTTGATCACTGTTTCCCAAAGCCCAAGGTGATGTCCTCAAATGTCTTGTTTTGTCCAAAACCCAAAGATATTCAGTTTACTGTCATAGAGGACTAAAAAAAAAAAAGCAGAAAATATTCACATTCGAGGAGCCGAAATCAGAGAATTTAGACACTTTCTCTTGACTCAAAACGATCAATCGATTATCAAAATAGTTGTCGATTAATAGTTGACAACTAATTGTTGCAGCTCTAAATGTAAGTTTGACTTAGATTTTCTTATGAAGACACAAGTCAAATGTTGACCCAGAGCCACAGAGCAGCTAAAGAGATCTGTGAGCAGAGTTTGTCATTATAAACCATTTCAGGGCAAGTTTTGGCTCCATTTAAAAGCAGGTCAATGAGGTTAAGATACATCACTGGGTGAGAAATTTGTCCTCTACCCGTTTTGAACTTTCACTTGGATGTCTAACATGTGGGCATGTAGCAGTAGCTTGGCAGCAGCTAAGCCCTCCACCATATTCAGGCCCTGACAGAGGAACAAATTCATCCTACTTTCATTCTGAAAAAAGACATGTGCTTTAGCCGTGCCATTAGTTTTGCTGGCTTGACAATGAGTTGGCACACTTTCCCAGCTTCACATGTACCGTCCAGTATAATAAGAGTGTATATCTGCTCCTCCTCACCTCTGCCACATGTTCAGGATGGGAGTCCTCCATGATGAGTCAGGTCAGGCCATCTCCTCCAATGTGTCCTGCAATGATCACAAAACAGAGGCACACAAACATGTTAGCATCACCCTGACCATTATATTATATATATTTTAAAACACATTAAAGTTGCTTCTCCTAATTTCCTAAACAAGTTTTAAACCTTGTAGCACAATTTAACTCTCTTAACACACTTGAAACACCTTCATGTCCTTACAAATCACAATCTATTCTATTAAGTGCATTGGTGTAGTGGTGTTATCCCCAAAAACTGTCACTTAAATCACTATCTAACTAAAAGACTTCGAGCACCACGTGCACCGCATGTTTCCAGGTCCACATCCCTGATGTAGATCAAAGACATCCAGCCTGAATCCAGCTGCCAAGAACAGAAACATCACCTGTACTGAGTCGCAGCCTCAAAGTTTGTTGAAACGATTTGAACCCTGGTTCCGTTTTACAGCAAACCTGGACGAGTGAGAGCCACATTTTACACCCATAAAGGATCAAAGCACTGCTCTGCACCGACTTCAAGAGTATTAGCATCATCCTGTTAGCACAACTCTGCACTTCCGTGTTCTTTATGCTTCTTCTTCTGCTGCTTCTTCTGGCATTTTGGGTAGAAAACAGCTTTACATGCATTACTGCCATCTACCGGCCTGGAGTGTGAACGGCAAGACATGGAAAATAATTCCGGGCACAATTTCTTTTAGGTTGGGTTTTAAAACGAGTCTTTCTTAACCAAACTTGGTAAAGCATCAAGAAAAAAACATGTTTTAAAGCTTCCTGCTACTCACAATAATCATATCTGCCATTAGCATGTTTCTTATACGTGTGTAAACAAATCACTTGTCTTCCTCTCTCAGTCTCACCAGGGTCACTACTTTCCTGTCAGTGCTTTTAAAAATATTTCAATCTCTAAATTATCCTACTGATTCTGCCATCTATGCATGTTAACCATGTTATCTCAATGGTTTATTCCATTCAGCTCTACCTGCTGCTTGTTTATATTCCTGCTAGTTGATTAGCTTCTCCAATATGACCTATTACATAAATAAACTTGATAACAAGTCTAGAGCTGCAATGATTAGTCGATTAATCGATTAGTTGTTAACTATTAAATTAATCGCCAACTATTTTGATAATTGATTAACCTTTTTGAGTCATTTTTTAAGAAAAAGTGTCCAAATTCTCTGATTTCGGCTTCTCAAATGTGAGTATTTTCTGGTTTCTTTAGTCCTCTATAGTAAACTGAATATCTTTGGGTTGTGGACAAAACAAGACATTTGAGGACGTCACCTTGGGCTTTGGGAAACCAATCATTTTTCACCATTTTCTGACATTTTCTGGACCAAACAACTAATCGATTAATCGAGAAAATGATCGACAGATTAACCGATAATGAAACTAATAGTTAGTTGCAGCCCTAAACAAGTCCCAGTTTTTGTGGATTGTCTACTCTCTATATATCTAATATTGATCCTGCCTTTGTGTGTGTGTTTCTTAAACTTTATAAATAATTTCAAGCTAAACATACAGTACCACCTCCACAATATTGCAACTGATTTGAATACTGCAATAATAACTAACTCAGAAAAAATATGATTTATGTTCTTGGTTGAACCCATAGACTGTTTACAAAGACCCACAGAAAGGCAAATGATGCTGTTGTTTGCCTTTTGGATGCATCTGTATTTGAGTATGATTATTTTAGAATTAGATTGTACTGTATGTCCTTGACCAACATATAATACAACATAAATAAATTTAACTGGCTGTTGTCCTGGAAAATGACTTTTTTTTAATCTTGTGTCTTCTGGGGCTCCATATAGCCTCATGAGTTGACTTGATCATCTGTTTATTTTGAAGGTTGATCAAAGAATGTGTCTCCAAGTGTAGTGTAGAATCAAATAACATACCAAGAATCTGCTCCAACTCTTTGGTTGGGAACACAGGCTGCTGAACAACAGTGGTGGAAGAAGTATTCAGATCCTTTACTTAAGTAAAAGTACTAATACCAGACCGTGAAAATACTCCACTACAAGTAAAAGTCCTGCATTCAAAACCTTACTTAAGTAAAAGTATGAAAGTATTATCATCAACATATACTTAAAGTATCAAAAGTAAAATGACACATTGTGCAGTAAAATGGTCCCTGTCAGTGTTTTACTATCACATATGATGATTGTGAATTAATATTCCTGCTGCATTAATGTGTATGTTACATTTTACTGCTTTAGATGTTTAAGGTTGAGCTCATTTTAACTACTTTATATACTGTTGGGTAGTTAATCTACAGCAATGTATCATGGTCTATAAGATCATCATATGTTTGTAGTGTCGCTGTCTTGTGAGAACCACGTATCGTGTTTTCAGCTTTGTGACAATGTATTTTACAGCTAAGCTAAGAGGGTTTTTAAATAGTTTATTTAGCTTAAGTAGTAGGAGAATTTTCTCAACCCACACTTCATCCTTCAGTTTATCAGAAAAAAAGTAAAAGCAGCAATACCACAGTTATTATGCAGAATGGCCCATTTCAGAATAACATATATTATATTATTGGATGATATAATTCTTGATGCATTCATGTGTTCACTTTAATGCTGCAGCTGGTATAGATGGAGCTAATTTCAACTACATTATCTGCTGGGTGGAGCCTGTGAATTTGTCCTCCAAGGATCAATAAAGTTTTCTCTTAATCTATAATATTATATTATTATTATTATTATTATTATTATTATTATTATTATTATTATCATAATTTATTTGTTGATTATATCTGAATCTGTAAAGTAACAAGTAGCCTTTCTAAAGTTATCAAATAAATGTAATGGAGTAAAAAGTACAATATTTACCTCTGAAATTTAGTTGAGTAAAGTAGTAGTAAAGTAGCAGAAAATGGAAATACTCAAGTAAAGTATCTACCTCAAAACTGTACTTAAGTATAGTACATGACTATTGTGTTTGGGTACTTTCCACCACTGAGAGTCACCGAATTTGAAAACACATGGTTTTCACTGGACAGGAAGGGTACAAAATTAATACTTTTTCTATCAAAAGTAACTAAAGCTGTCAGACAAATGTAGTGGAGTAAAAAGTATTTGCCTCTAAGATGTAGTGGAATACAAGTATAAAGTTGCATAAAATGGAAATACTTGTAAGTACAAGTACCTCGAATTTTAGTTAAGTAGCGTACTTACTTGAGTAAATGTACATAATTACATTCCACCACTGCTAATCAAAAAAAGCCTTTATAAATCAAGCCTGAATCAACTCTCCGGGGGGTGGACCCCTTTAACTGGAGGTGAAACTTCTGCTTTAATAACAATAAACCTACTTTAATGCAGTTATGATGAGTATAATCAAATGTAACACAGATAAAGCACATTTCACTCCAGTTAGCATAAATTAGCCGTTAGTTGACCGTTGGTGTCGTCATGGAACCGAGCCAGCGGGTAGTGGGCGGTCCCTCACCGGTTCGCCTCTGATTGGTCGAGCGTCCAGCGCGTCTCTTCCTCCCATTGAACCCATTGAGGCGTCGGCTAATGCTGAAGCTGCTGTTAGTGCCTTATCAACGCTGCTCTTACCGGTAAGTACCAGAGCTTAGTTGTATATTTTTTAATATTTCATCGAAGACATTGGCCCGGTGTCGCAGTTTCCCACGGTCACCAGTTTAACGGAGGGTGAGTGAAGCGCTTAAATCAAGCGAAGTGGACTGTACGGGACAGGTAACATCCCCTTGGACCCCGCTAACAGTTATTAACGTAACGTAAAAAAACTGACATTTTAGTGCCAGCCGCTCGCAGCAGTGAGCTAATTTTACACCAAAACGAGCAGAAGCGGCTCGTTTAACCGAGTTTCACCGTCTTATCACGCTTGTTTGGGGTCTTGCTCGCCATCCCCCGGTCCTCTGTAGTGTGCCTGCCTGGGGGTGACGCAACACGGGCAGAGGATGTCCATAACGGCCTCTCTTATGGTTTGTTTAAGCAGACTTTATGTAACGCGTTTTTGTCTCGCACAACACCGGCTCCGGAACACGTGTTTACTTGAGATGAGCTCCGTCGATGCAGAAACGTTTGCACATAGGTATTCCAGTCAATGGATGTATTTGCTGCTTCACTGGATAGAAGACATCCACTGCATGCAGGGCTTAGTTAAACAATGAAATCATGCAGCTGCTGTGCAAAATCACAGACCTCACGTTAAAGCAACAAATTCAGCTCGGGACCCTGCTAATGACTATTAGATTTACCCTCAAATGACTTCCTAGTGTTGCCTGACATACAGTATAAGCCACTAGAGTTGTAAGTCTTTTTTAAAATGCTGTTGTTCCTGTTTTGAGTGTCTCATACTGTATACTTTTCTTTTTCCAGCATGATGGCAACACTTTCACAGACAAAGGAACTCTTCCGGAGAGCAGAAGCTGTGTGTTTCGATGTGGACAGCACAGTTATCAAAGAAGAGGGCATAGATGAACTTGCCAAGTTTTGTGGCGTGGGGGATGCAGTCACTGAAATGTATGTGCATCAGTGCTGCCAACATCACATGCAATGATAAAACATGCACTAAAAAGTACACTCTTATTTTGATATTATCACTGGATTCGTTTTAAAATGTGATGCTATCTTCATGTTTCAGGACCCGCAAAGCCATGGGTGGCTCCATGACATTTAAAACAGCCCTGACCGAGCGTCTTTCCATCATCCGATGCTCCAGAGAACAAGTGAACAAACTGATCACAGACCACCCACCTCAGCTGACTCCAGGTATCAGGTGAGTGTGTGAGGATTCCCAGTTTGAGTAATGTCAATCATTCAGCGGACAATGTAATTCACTAAAGCTGCAACGATTAGTCGATTAATCAATTAGTCGATCGACAGAAAACTAATCAGCAACTATTTTGATAATTGAGTAATCATTTAAATTATTTTTCCAGCAAAAATTCCAAAAATCTTATTCTTTCAGGTTCTCAAATGTGAAAATTTGCTACTTTTCTTGGTCTTGCATTATAATAAATTGAACATTTTTGGGATTTGGCTATTCGTCGGACAAACCAAGACATTTGATGAGGTCATCACATATTGTGATAGGAATTTTTCTAATGTTTTATAGACCAACGATTAATCGATTAATCGAGAAAATAATCGGCAGATTAATCGATAACAAAAATAATCGTTAAATGCAGCCCTATATTCCACTAGATACAGAGATACTGGTATGCTCAGAAGATTTCACATACATAAATGAATCCCCTAAACTGACCATGTATGGTTAAACAACCCTCTGTTTGTAAGACCACAATACTTGTTAACTGTTGTGGCCATTTAAGAACAAAAAATAATGGTAATGGAAGTGATTTATAAAAGAAAGAAAAAGCTGTTGATTGAGGCTCCAAACCTTCCAGCACAGCTTGGTCCTCCAGTGTCTGAAATTGTACAAAATACAATTTTACTGTGAGCATAAATGGGCCGACGTGGCAAACAGATTAATGTCATTTTGCATATATTGATCATTTCAAGACTTTCCTGCTCCTTTGTGCACATGCATAGGTGCTTATTTACTCACATCAACGTGTATACGTGTGTGTGTGAATGGTTTTATGTACAAACCCGCCTTGCTACAATTGGTCCACCTGTGATTTTACTGCTGGCTACTGTACAAAAATGAAAGTAAAAAACTGCATCCATGTAATTTGAGCATTGATAAATGGGCGTTTATCTTTCTCCAGGGAGCTCGTGGAGCATCTGCACCAGCGCAACATCAAGGTGTTCCTCATCTCAGGTGGCTTCCGCTGCATTGTTGAACATGTGGCCACTCAGCTAAACATTCCTCTGCACCACGTCTACGCCAACCGGCTCAAGTTCTACTTCAATGGTGAGAGCTGGAGGCAGAGTGTTGACTTTTCTGTTTTCATAAGAGAAGCATTTTAAGTGTCTGTCTATAAAAACAAGTGCATGAAATAATTTAGTGTCAGCTGCATGAGTGGACTGATGAGGCTTGAATCCTCTACTTGATGTTATCAGTCTCTCTGATCTCTGCAGGGTCACAAAGCTCCTGTCAGCTTGTTGTAAGACGTCATTCTGCATTTCTTAATGAAATATTTGTGTGTATTCCAGGAGAGTATGCTGGTTTTGATGAGAGTCAGCCCACAGCTGAGAGTGGTGGAAAAGGAAAGGTCATCAGCATGCTGAAGGAACAATACGGCTTCAAGACCGTGGTGATGATTGGAGATGGAGCCACTGATCTAGAGGCGTGCCCTCCAGCTGTAAGTGTTCACATTGTGTCTTGTGCTGCTTTAACTGTTTCATGTGTGCACATTTGCATGTTTGATAGGTGGTTAATATGTATTCATAAAAGCATATTGGAGCTACAGTGTGGTCACAGTGTTATCTCTTTCTCTCAGAGTGCTTTCATTGGGTTTGGTGGGAACGTCATCAGGCCACAGGTGAAGGAGAGGTCTTTGTGGTACGTGACAAGTTTCGGGGAGCTGCTAAAGGAGCTGGAGAAGATTTAAAGATGCTACAAGAATACTGTTACTAATTTTAACATTTTATATTTGCAACTAAGGGTGTACCTCTTGATGGTTTTATCCAGTGCACATTTTTCCTTCTACTCTCAATAGATTTTTATAATGAATGACAATGTTTACACTAGTGAGACCAATTTTACCTTCATGGGCATGTTGCCCTGTTGATTTTTATACTAGACGATACTAAACGAGTAACCAAACACGGTCTATGTGGAGGTTAAGAAGTTGATGATTTAGATGTTTTTGCACTTTTAGCATCGAAACCTTTTAGGTAAGCTAATACAACTCCTGCATCTTATGGCATGTGCAATGAGCAATAGAAATGTTTTAATTCTGTATGGATACTAAGAGCTGTAACCAGACATGTCAATGAGTGTGGTGACTTCAGTCCTGTAGAGAACATCGGCATTAAACATGAGAACATGCTGTCAAAGACGTTGTTTCAACTGCTTTAATCTGTGTTGGCGTTCTTGTCCTTCCCTCTACACTGTCCCCTATGAAGTGAGGAACAAAAAGACAAGATAAACATGCTTTGTCCTTTAACAATAAAATCTGATATTACAATATGCAGCAGCACGACTGCCCGCCTAGTGCCAGATTCACTCAGCCACTGATATATAACGTTTGTTTTCAGTTTATCATACATGATAGTGATGCCCCTTTTTTTAAAACATGTTGGATAAAAACCGTTTTTAAAACCAGGCATGCCGTCTTCACAAGAAAAAAGTAGAAGCCATAGTTACAAACACAGCACCATGAAACATCAACATCACAGGGAACCTAGGAACATCCAGAAAAAGCAACCGAAAGGAGTAGTTTGCCAAAGAAATGGTTGATTTATAATAGACCTCAATCAAATATAAAATTATGAGGTTTATATTTTACACCATGTCATACTTTTATCATCTTCATCATGATTTGCAACAGAAATACAGTTTTCATGAATATACAGAGGCTTTCTCTCACTTCACTCAGCAACAGCATGGCTTACATCAAAGTGCCACTTCTCAGCACACTTCTATGTAGTCCAAATTTACATAAAATAAATAAATAGCCACTGCATTGTGCAGTGAGCTTCAGCAGTACCCATCTGTCCTCACACTTACACACAGCTGCTCGTCTTTTCAAGTAACTTTGGTTGGTTCTTAACTCAAGAGATGAGCTCTCTTCATGGACCAGTTTTAACGTGGCACGAGACGATGGATCTAATGAGCATCAGGAGGTTTAAATTGGCCAAATTCACTCATCCTGCTCCAGAACCCAAAAAAACAAACAAAAAAATAGGAGTGCGTCGTCAGGGGCTGTAAGTGGCTTGGACTATTTTAATTTTAGACACATGGTAGGCATCGTCTCTGTCCTAGTGACATCTTGAAGTAATAAAGCAAAGACAAGAACAGAGAAGAGATGTTGGTCGGCAGCACTGACGGGAGGTTGGAACCTTGATAGTGATGTTCTGGATAGATGTAACATTCAAAAGGGTGCCACTTGATTTCAGCTTCCAGCTCGCTTCTTAATTTCACTGCAGCGGGGAAGCCTTTGTCGGGATCATAATCCTGGAATCCATATGCTGAATGAGAGGAACTGGAGAAAAGGTGAAACATGAAACATTTTGATTTAGTGTGTCCTCATAGTTTAAAGTCCTTCTGATATTGATCAGGTTCAGCAATCTGTAAGAGTGACTAAAAGCTCAATATGTGTTGTTACTCAAGACAAACTGAGTGTTTAGAAAAGCTTGTTCTTTTTGCTCACCTGTGTAATACACCACCTCGTCCCAGCCCTCCTGCTGCCAGGCGCCATTCCTCGTGTCTTCTCTGGACTTCAGGTCTTTGTAAGCTGCAATCAACACATCAAAACACATTATAATCCTGCTTTTAGTAAATAAAGTCACTGCACCAAAAGTCGGTAGCTGTTTTGCATAATTTATTTTTGTTTAACAGATTAATTGCTGGAGTTATAATAACTGATTCTTCTGGACTCTTGGGTGCAAGCTGTGGGCTGTGAGGTGACATTTTATAATCTTAAAAAAGTTGTGAACGTTTCAGCAAACGTTTTCATATTTACAATTCAAGCAGACATGAAGCAAAATGAGCATTCATTTGGAGTCATGTTTGCGTCCACCTGGTGAATTTTAAGTCCAATATTGTTTTAGCTCTGTTTCGGTCTCGACCAACTCTTGAGGACAAAATCTCTATTTTTAGCTGCTAAATGCTCCACTGTGTTCACCAGCTAGCCGCTAACTTTGCTGTTTGGTGTTTGGCTGGTAGTCTCTCTGGTAGCTGTCTGCTACTGCTGCTGCTGGAAACGCAGATGGGACCGAACCAAAACAAAGTTGTGGGCCAGAAAATCAAAACAAAGAGCTGAAGGAGCTAAAAACGCTCTGTAGAGCTGAGAGGAACTGCAAAGTTGGGTGATAATTATATGTGGATTCTTCACAAGTGACCCAGTTCAAATTACACATTATCAGTGTATGCAAGTGTGTAAAA
This sequence comes from Oplegnathus fasciatus, assembly GCA_003416845.1. Lineage (NCBI taxonomy): Eukaryota > Metazoa > Chordata > Actinopteri > Centrarchiformes > Oplegnathidae > Oplegnathus > Oplegnathus fasciatus. The sequence continues at coordinate 1,240,222 of NTHP01000116.1, read as the reverse complement.
TTTTAGAAAATAGTGAAAAATGCCCATCAAAATTTCCCAGAGCTCAAGGTGACAACTTCAAATGGCTTGTTTTGTCCAAAACTCAAATATATTTACAATAATACTGAAGCCTAGCAGAATAACATGGAAGCAGCAAATGTTTTTGGCATTTTTGCTTGATAAATGACTTAAACAATGAATTATCAAAACTGTTGCTGATTGATTTTCTGTGGAAACAACTAATGATTTCAGCACTAGCATGATTATCTACATGGTGATACTGTTAGTGTGTAATTTTGCTATAAACCTTTGACCGTACCCCAGAGGTGATGGACCATGTAGAGGTTGCCGATCTGTGAGAAAAACCCTCCCACAGCTTCTTTGTTGTGCTGGCGGTATCCAATGGCCCTGGCCCTGCAGACAAGAACAACTTCAGTCACAACGCAGGCCAAAAAACACCCAAGCTTCATCTGGCATAACAAGACCAGGCCTGCACACATAAGATATTTGACCAATCTTCAAACAAGGACTTCAACATCATCTTTGAATTTATTCTGGACTGTTCTGAATTTACACAATTGGATTTAGTCTGTTTTCTTAGCGTAAGCTAGACGACGATAGTCTCCCCCGTAGCTGTGATTATCCATTGCAACATCACATCCAACCATAAGATGTGACGCCATTACTTACTGTATACATGTGTATGAATCTTAACGCCTGCCAAGTCCATGTGAAATGGTTTAAATCCATCATGCCCCCCCACCAAAAGCAAACACGCACTTATTCAACCCATAATCACTGTCTGGATACAAAACTATAACGGTCCTTCATGTCGGTGTAACTTGAAGATGACGTTTAAGCCTCAGCTACACAAATTGTATTGAAATTTGCCTTAAATTGCTTTGCTGGCATAATCTGCATGACTACAGAGGTTTGTTCAAATAAAGGCTGGTTAAAGAAAGCATAAACTCAAACATAAGAATAGTAGCTTTAGGGAAAAATGACCTTGTCCTAGTACGCTCTTTTTCATCAAAGAAAAGTGATTTTTTCTTTCCTATGATTACTTAAATTATGTCTGCTTTATTGAGAAGAAGGCAAACATGAAGCCTCAAAGCAGAAAGCCTGGATAATATTCAAGTGATTTAAGTTATATTTACATATGAAATCATTCACACCAGCACAGACAAAGTTGCAAAACAAGTTGTGAGATTTAGAAAACAAACAAAAAACTGGTCAGACAAGTACAAAGACCGAGACAGAAATCCACTACAATGCGATCAGAGAAAACAGAACAAAAAAAACAGACCACAGAAAACAGACAGCTCACATCTTCGTTTAAATCAATTGCAATCAACTGCGTTGCACAAACTGATAAACGTTGACCTGTTGGCTCTGTCAGCTCGAGCAGTGGATCCTTCCAGGCTCGTTATACTGAACTATTACATGCATGCATTTGTAGTGTAAATAGTATTCAACTTGAGTTTGAATCTTGGCTTGAGAGCGTGACAGTGCCGCTTCAAAATAGTGCCTCTCTGTGGAATAGCTCTTATTAATGACAGCGTGATGAGGAAGGTTTCATGTAGTGCAACCGTTCTGTAACTACAGCGAATCAAAATGAATTCAGGCTGCCTTACCAGTAATTACCCCACTCGATCATGGTTCCTGGCTGGAAGAAAGAAAACACAATATTCTTTATTACGATAAAACATATATAAAATTCAGAGCTTTCAAAACCACAGATTGATATCGCACTCTCTTCTTCTTTCCAGAGTAAACACATTAAAAGACAAAGAAATGGTAAAGACGTAACACAGGTATTTTGTCACTGCGAAGATAAGCTGCAATAACAACTTCACCCGAAGGCTTCTTCAATCATTCTCCGGTGCTTAAGACAACAAACGCCCTGCTGTTTCTAAGATGTAATCTCAGCCTGTGATGAGGGATAATAGCTCGCATTCATCACGTGTTTCACAGGGAGTGCTGATCTAGAGACAGTTTTTTCCTGTCAGATTAGAAAGAACGACTTAATCTGCAGGAGCTGGCGTGATGTGCATCAAGCATTATGTAGGACTATGGCTGCTTTCAATACAACCATTGATCCAGACTAAAATCATGTGCCACTGGGTTGCCTATTTCATGCACGAGTCCTTAAGTAGATACAAATTGTTTATGGAGTGGCCCAGTGGAAAAAACAGCACAAATGGTGGCTGTTTACGCACCAGTCCTACCTTTTGGGCAACACCTAAAGCTGCTCAATGTCCTCCTAGATCCATCCTCGTCACTTGTGTTTTACAATCTACATTATTGTTATCATAATTGTATATATTGTGATTTTTTTGTTGTTGATCTATTCTGTACACACGGCATCTATGTCATGTCTGTCCGTCCTGGGAGAGGGATCCCTCCTCTGTTGCTCTTCCTGATGGTTTCTTCCATTTTTTTTTTTTTGAGGAAGTTTTTCCTCATCTGAATCGAGGGTCTGAGGATAGAGGGTGTCGTGTGCTGTACAGATTATGAAGCCCCCACCAGCAAATTGTGATTTGTGATATTGAGCTATATACTGACATGTCTTACAGTAGTTTTGTGAGGATGGAGGTAATTTAAAGGTCACAGAAGCAAAACATGTGACTGGGAGATCATCAGTTTAAACAAGAAAACGTGAGCGAGGAAAAGTGAAAGAGTAACGCTGTCCCCTTTCTGCACCAACTGCTGTGGAGGTGAACTACAGCCCTGAAGCTGCTGCAAAGGACCTGCTCAGAAGTTATATATTAAGTTATTATATTAACAATATAAGAGATTACAATACAAAAGATTATTTGTCACTTTGCGTGAAGTTCTACAAAACATACTTTTATTAGCTATTGTAACTGTTGTTTTTTCTGTCTGCTCTGAACACACGACAGCTTCTGTACTGCTTCTGTCCACGGAGGAGGGATCACTCCTCTGTTGCTGTGCCTGAAGTTTCTTCCCTTTTTTCCCCGTTAAACGTTTTTTTGGGGGAATTTGAGGGGTGTTGTATGATGTACACATTGTAAAGCCCTTTAGGCATTTTTTTGTGATTTTGGGCTATGTAAATAAAATGAACTGAAAAAGAGAGAGTGATTAACTCAATATAAGCTGTTACACCCATTCGAGTATCATAAATGTTTGGATTGTTGGTAATAGCTCTGATTATCTTTGGCAAAGCGGAGGTACGGCCCAATCAGACATTATGGGACTGGGCTCACACTTTCAAACTCACTCAATCACAAACATGTATAGCACTACTAATGACTCATCAGTGTGTTACTCACCCTGAGCTGGTAGGACCTGAGCTCGTAGATGTTGGGGCCCTCTCGGGGTACAGGCTCGTTCCAGAAGCTGAACTCCAGCAGGAGCTGGTTTCTGCGAGACATCAGCATCTTACCCCGCTCCTTCCTGTACGCTGTGAATTCCTGCCGATGGACGGACACCAATCAATAAGCTTTACTTTGTCTGGTGGCTGTACTCTGTTATTAGCACGCGACTAAAGCATTAAACAGGGGTGGTTCAAACGTCTGAAGCAGTCTTTACCTGGTTCTGCCTGAGCTTGTTCATCACCTCTGTTAGAGCCGGGTATCCACCTCTGTAACGCCACAGATGAACTGGGAAAAATTATTAAAAAAAAAAAAAATTATCATAGATGCAAAATCACACACACTACAGAAAGATCAATGCATTCAAAGCAGGATCATTAAACAATATGACATGAAACAATATGACTTTTGATATAATTTCCTGAACTGTACACGTCTTTGTGAAAATGTCATATTTTTCTAATAGATTTTATAAAGTTAATAAACTACATACTTATAATTGAAGAGCATTAGCTGGTAAGACAACATGAAATTCACAAGAACTTTTCATTAGTCTGTACAGGTTATATTAGGCAAACTGTTAATGACATTTTTCATGGATATGCAACTTAATGGATAAGACTGTTTGTTCAAGTCATCAACCCATTAATTCAGTATTGCATTGTGCTGCTGGACAACAATTAATGCAACATAATGTAGTTGTGGAATGAGATTAATAAGACATACTAACCCTGATAGTGATTTATGGTGGTATACTAGCACGAGTGTGGATACCACGAGTGTAACATGCCTGCTGATTTGCAAACTGTGCAGATCACAGATATGTTACACTGCAGATGTCTGTGTGTTGATGTTAGTAAATCCTACCAGCCTGGTCTTGCTCTCCATACCAGGTATTCCAGGTGCCCACCAGCTCACAGGGGTAGTACTTATCAGCATGGATGGAGGGCAAAACATCTTCACTGTGATGAACGAGAAACACCAAATCAAACCACATACAGTGTAACCACATGTGCATTTGATACATTCAAGTCTCCTCAAGGCAAAATCCACTTTTAAACAGCGAAATCCAAACAACAATCACATGTTTTCTGGTCACGTGTCTTCTGTCTAATGTTGCAACTCCCAAATTAGCCCTCCCAACTACAAGTAGACGGCCTTTCAGTCATCTTAGGACTGAAGCCGTGCCAAGTTGTCAATCACCTCACAGGAATAGACTCAGAATTTGACCCTTTCAGCGCTCTCTCTGGAGTCTCAGCCTCTTTACCCTCTTTCTCTTTATCCCAAAAGAATGTGATCACCTTCGCCACTCTACTGGCGAGGAGACTGATCCTGGTGAAGTTGCACCTCTGTCTCATACACATTGGATTCGGGACGTGCTATACAAAATTGGAGAAAATAAGGAAGGTCCAATGCATTTGTCAAGGTCTGGGGCCGTTTTCTCAAGTACATCAAGAATACTAAGTTTACAGATATTCAAACCTAATAAATTAATTGTGGAGGGGTAAGGTGTGTTTTTTGTTTTGTTTGTTTTGTTTCAATGAGTAGACTGTTAGTGCTGTTGAACATCCTCGTTATTTATGTTGTTTCCCAGTTTGCTTGTTTCCCTGCTGGTATGTGCATGTGTGTTATTGTTCCAGGTCTAGCGGGTTCGGTGCCCACTTCTTTATAAAAAATACATGTCTTTGTTCCTTGATGGAACATTATGAAAGGCAATTGTGTTTGTCTTTGATACAAATGTTGTATAATCCTGCAAAACCCAATACAAAAAGACGAATAGGCTCAGAATTACAGTGTACGAGGTTGTCCCGGCCTCTTACTACTACTGCTGCTTAAGTACAAGTTAACAACAGTGTGCAAATATAAAATAACACTCACCAGAGTTTGTTGTATGCATCCAGGCACTCTGGCTTGACATTATGGACTGAAAAGAAGAAACACGATCTCATCGTTACTTTAGGAGAAACGGTTAAAGTACAAACACTGTGAAGTCAACTTACACTGAATTTTGTACAGGTTGCTCTCCTCATTTTTGGTCAGTAGGTTGGAGTGTGCATCTTTCCTGGGATCAACTTTTCTCACAAACAGCGACTTGAACCAGCTGTCCTCTCTGTTTCTGCTGCCTGATGTTGCAAACCCCCTGCAAAGTCAGGATGGACGACAACTTATCACTGTTTTTTTTATGACCTGTATGAATCTATGGCAAGACTGGCTTCCTAATCTCCTGTCTTGACACCTGATTAGATAATAAATTACATGAGCAAACATGCTTCACTGATAGATAATATAATAACACTTAATTTCAGGTCTGCAGCTGCTGTTGTAGGTGAAGATTTTACAATACTGAAGTCAAAACACAGACTGGGCTTCACATGTCAGTACCTCTAATGCATATAGTACACAGAAAGTATGTGAAATACAGCAGGTCACAGTATCTAACACTGCATATCAGAAATACATGTTTTTAGTAAGAGATAAGCTGATAAATCAGATATTACAATATGGTACCAAATTGACCTTGAACATTTGAGATGCTCCACAACAAAAGATGACAGAAACTTGCATTATTTCAACTTCACCAGCAAATACACGCAGCTTTAGTGTTAAATATCCCGGAATAAACTAATTTTTTAAAGGTGTAGCTTTCATGTTAAGTTGAAGCTGAAGGCCACTGAGGACTGGCTAGCAGTTACCGGGCTAGCTCGCCCGAGCTCATCGTCGCCACTACAGACAGCTACTGGAATAAAACACACAACAGCTCACTACAAACACCACACAGAGGACTACTGGACCCCCACACTGATGCCTGCCCCACCTGCTCCACACGACGAGCTGTCCGGCGGACTGGGCCCTGCTTTTAGCCCGACCCAGGCCACCGCTGACTCTGTGAAGGACTCCAGTCGCCATCTTCAACTGCTAATGCAAACAGAGCGAGCGCCGCTACCGCTTCTGACCAGCAGGTGGCAGCACTCACCTCTACAGACCGGCTCACAGTCATCTAAAGAGCAGAGGAAGGAGGGCTGCAGATCACAGGCATGTACAAAGTCAAGGCAGGCTACTGTGCCTTACCTGAGTATTTACATTTTATACAACTTTATACTTCTACTCCACTACAGCTCATAAATAATGTCAATATCTCAAAATATTGTACTTTTAGTTACTTTAAAATGACTATTTTTAATGGCCTTCCTGTCAAGTGAAAACCATGTATCTCCAAAATTTGGTGAATTTTTCTGATATACTGAAGGATTAATTGTTCCTTTATGGGTTGAGAAAATCCAGAAACAGTTTATTAGATTAGCAACTTTTTCCAAACCCGTTGTACCAAGTACACCTCTCTTTTAAATGTCAGTTGTTGACTATTTTTGACACATCTTTCAAATCTGTACATTTGTCTTTAAAGTGAGATGTAAAAACACAGATTTAAAGATAAAGATAAAGATACACCTTTATTGATCCCCAGCAGGGAAATTCGGTTGTTGCAGCAGTACAGGACAGAAGTAAATACAGAAGCATAGAAGTAATAAAAATAAATACTAAGAGGTACATAAACTAAATTAAGAATAGAATAAAAAAACAGAAACTATACACAAGCATTTAGAGACAAAAATGACAGTGACAGTGGTATGGTTAAAGTAAAATGTAATGTAATCAGTGTACACCAGGCTAATATATGATATGATTAAGTAGTGGTACTTGGTATTTATAAATAGAATATAGTGCGAGAGTTAACCCTAACCCTATTATGATATACTGTAGTATGGGATATGAGACATAGTATAAGGTGAAGTGTAGTGGTATACTCTAACATAATATATAGTACAACAATATAACATAGTATATAGTATAACATAGTGAATGATATAACATAATATGCAGTATCTTATACTACTTATACTAGTATAGTACTGCAATATAACATGGAATAGAACAGAGTATTAAATATAATCTTATGGTATATAAGAAAAATATATTGTATATATAAGTATGGCGAGGTATGTAATCAGTCCAGCAGAGAGACAATGGGGAGGGAGAGGTGAGGTGAGTGTCTCCAGTGAACCAGACACTGTGGAGAAATGGATCTGTTTGTGTTGTTACAGACTGTGGTCACCACTGCTGTTGTACAGTCTGATGGCAGTGGGTGCTCCGTTTTGCACCTGGGTTGTGGGTTACCTTATAGTTTCAGATATTATTATGTTAATAATTCACTATTACTAAAAATCTTCATCTTCCGTTGTATAAAACATCCCGTGATCAGTTTTCTATCAAATATCATGGAGTTTTCTTGTGGAATGAAAATGTACATTTGATGGATTCTTCTGTGTCATTGTCTTTGTACTAAAAGAGACATAGAAATGCTGTCAAAAACATTTGATTTGGAAAAATAATGATCTGTAAATACAGCAATTCACTCCTGCTTCTCTGCATTTTTTAACTATAATTATACATTTATTTCACAAGTGTGTATTTTTGAACACTAATATTTGAAATGTACGGGAGATTTTGTATGTATGTATTTTACCTTTTGTATGTCTTTTGGGTGTGGTTTTCATATAAGCCATTACAGTTATCTCAAGGAAAATTGAATCGAACGCAACTGGATTTTTGGTTTTGTCTGTGAAGACGTTTCACCTCTCATCCAAGAGGCTTCATCAGTTCGTGCTTGTTT
>NTHP01000116.1:1213522-1225181 GCA_003416845.1 Oplegnathus fasciatus | reverse complement strand
ACACAAGGGCGAGTCTAATGTGAATTATTGTAACACCAAAGCTCAGAGTGAAATTATACCAAAAAAATGCAAAATGAGATCAATTGCAGTTGTTGAAAGCTACTAATCTTTGCCAAATTACCTTTTATGACGTGAAAAGTCTCTAACCCTGTAATGTTCACAGTGCTGCACACTATATCTTATAAGATTTATTACCAATATATTCATCATGACCATTATGAAAGGGCAACCTTTGTATTCGACAGTTGAGTCTCTGGCTTGTGTGATACATTTAATCTTAAATGATCCTTCGATCAGCCTTTGAGAATGGACAGAATGGGGTCCTGAGAAATAAAGGAATCCTGTGTACTGTGGTATTTCATGACGTCGGACTCTTTTCTATCCAACATTGCACTCCTGCTCTATACAGTAATGCTTAGACATAAGGTCAGTGGTGTGAATGAAAAATTAAGTGGCCAGTGCTCAAGGCCAAAAATAAGATTTTTGGGAGGGATGGGAACAGCCTTCTCGAGCCAGGTCTCCTTTCACCTATGAGATGTTTGTCTGGAAGCAATTTAGCCTTTATATCACATCTTAAGACACACAGAAAGGTATCCGCAGATTAAAGTGGGGTTTTTCTCATACATCACAGGCACCAAGGTCGCTCCACTGATTTCATTTTTTTTGTTAAAAAGGCAGAAAAAGAGCACGGGCTGCGTTCCCACTGCTCAACAGCGGGCATGTGTGAGAGTACGTGCCTTTGAGATTTGCTGGATGAATGGTGGGCCTAAATATTTTCTCTCCCTTGTCCTGATCAAACATTTGCTGGTATTTCAGACCACATGTTTTCTCATGATTTTCTTGGTTCGAGGAAGACAGTCTGCCATAATTAAATTAATCATTATATCATCTGGCCCATTGAAATTGGAACAACTCAACTAGTATCTGCTCAGGCATAATTTAATGTTTTTCAGCAAAACAAAGGCTTTTTATTCTTTCTAAAATGATTATAAGTGGGCTACATCACAATAAAATACAGTGATGTGAAAAATACTCCTCACAGCTCCTGAGCATCCTGGATTTTTTCCTCACAGAAAAATGTGCTATTGATCTGCGGCAATATCTACTGTCATATCTGTAGAATCATTCATTCATTTTCCATATTATTTTTTTTCCTCCTCGGGGTCATGGGGGGCTGAAGCCTATCACTTTTATTGCTGCAATGACCTAATGTCCCCATGTGGATGAGTAAAGTTCTCTCTATCTATCTGAACAAATAACCTGGAAAAGTTAAATGCATATGGATGGCTCATCATGGGATATTGATGCTGTTTCAGGTATTTAATTCCACTTCTTGCCACTTCCAGCAGTTAATGCGATGGATAAAGTCCTATTTATTATGATTTTTTCTTTTCTTTCTTTCTTCACAGGGATTATACTTGGCCAACGCTATCTCAGATATATTCGTGGATAAAACACATTTAATAGGGGCTGTCATATTATCTGCAGCTAATATAAAAACTAATTCAACACTTCAATCTTTTCCAAAGTTAAGCATCATTTTCTTTTTTGAAAGATAAATACAAGCCAAACTTTGAAAAATAAAAGTTTGCCCACAATCTCCAAACATGCCCAGATTCTTCAAAAACACTTTTGTCCAGCTGGGATGTGTCTACTGGACAATAAAAAAGATTCTTCAGTCATTTCCTGAGCTGAAACTCTATTAATTTAACCAAACAAAGAGCTGGAAATGACACATCTTCTTGCTTGTTTTGTACAATGCAAGAAAAAAAATGAACTCGTTTCATATAAAAATGTGAAACAGTGGGAATGGCTAATGAGTTTCATTGTGAGTGGGGAGTTTTGAAATGTCTTCAAAGCTGCAGTAAGTTTGTCTTGTACTTTTCTTTCAGATAAATGATTTGTTCTGTGGCTCGAATCATAAACTCTAACATGTAAAATCGATGTTTAGCTACATGAGAGGGAAACAAACTGGGGGCTAACGTTAGCAACTGTAATGGCGGCTAACGGGCAGTTAGAACTGTTAAATTAACTGAACGCCAACGGTTAGTTTCAACACATCTGGTTGTTGAGGAAGAGCGATCGAGTGCAGATTTTACAGAACTCCTTTTCACGTATTGTAACAACTGTTTTCTTTTCTCTCAATGATATCAACGACCAATGGGAGCCAGATATCTTGAAAGTGTTTTCTCTATTCTGTGTAAAAACTGTATTTTGTTTTATGTCTTACCGTTTTGGAGAAAAATTACTTTATTTGAGTTGTGCGCCTGATTCGTCACCATGGTAACATTGTGGCCCGACTGGGCTTATGTTACCATACTATCGTATCGTAAATGGATCGAGTTCTTTTTGAAATTGCGCTAAAATTCCCCTCAGTTCTCTGCACATGATACTGAACGGCATCAGCTTTCAGCTTGTCGAAGTGATCAAAGGCTCATTATTGAGAGAAAATAGTCGTTACAGGACGTGAAAAAGAGTTCTGTGAATCTGGACTCAAGGGCTGAATCCAAATGTCCGGACTTCAACGGTCTTGCAGATTCGTGGACTTTGCGGGCACGTTCGCGGGAAGCCTTTCTGCGGACTTTCAGAGAGTCTGCTTGGGGTGCAGACTTCACCAGACTTCACTGATTTAATTACCCACAATTCATTGCAATATGGATGAAACGATGTAGTTTTTCCAATTGTCGACTAAAAAAACAAATAGAACTTATTATGAATGTGTGAAACAATTACTTTATTAAACGTAACCTGAATAATTTAGACCAGAAATAATATTCAACCACATCATGATACAGAAATATGCAGAAGTATGTAGAAAATGCATTTTATTCTTGTAGTCTTTAAGTGATGGTAGCCTGTAACAGCTGTGCAGTTTAATGCCAAATATATAGGCTAAGAAAAATGGCCCAAAAGCAACCAAAGAAGGTCTTCCAGTGTAAGTAATACCCAATTTATTTAGCCATAGTCCGGTCCTTATAGACAGCCTTGCAGTCTCGCGCCCTTGCAGACTTGACTTGATGACGGTGAACACGTCACAGTACGTACAACTGAAGTCCGCAAGAGCTCTGTCCGCAAGTCCAGAGGGTGGACATTTGGATTCAGCCAAGGACTCAAAGACGTGTGTCTGAAAAGTGTGTCTCAGTAAACTGCATTTGAATTGTGAGAAGTGAATGTGGAAGTATATGGAGAGTTGAGTTTTCAGTGAGGATCAAATTCAGTTTCAGAGCAACTGAATTCAGTTTCATAATATTACTTTCAGTTTCAAGTTTATTGGAATTCAGTTCCAAACTAATAAATTCAATTTAAAATTATGCTATTCAGATTCAGTTTTTCAATGCAATTATTCAAGTTAAACAATACAAATTCAAATATAAATGATTCAAATTCAGTTTCTAGTGACACCATTTCTGTCCATACAAGCACCAGAAATCCAAGCAGAGCAAATTAAAATTTGCCTCATGGAAGAGTACTCTGAGGAGAAGAAAAGACACAAAATAAATTAAATGAAAATATGACTGTCTAGATGGCTAATTTGAAAATAGATGATGTTTATTTTTTGATAAGGGGAGGTATGACATCAAAGCTTTTCTTAAATAAATTCATTTTCAGCAGAAAAAGATCAAGAAACTGTCTTATTAACAGGGATATCAGTAGAGTTCAATGGGAAACTCATGCACAATAAAACTATTCACATAAGAATTTGAGTTAATTAATCTGGAAAATTATTCATCTTTGCAATAAAACCCAGGTGCATGGCATTATGAATGTTGGAAAAAATTCCAAGCTCATCATGTTGTTGGTTATTAAACTGATCTTATTTGCTTTTCCTTCAGAAATACAAACACACCGATGCCAGCAACAGGCACAAAGATCCCCTGGTCCATGGTGAATCAAACCAGCCTCAGAAAGATGTCTCCCAAGTTGTCTCACAGCCAGGGGCACAGAAGTCGGTCCTGGAGGTATTAGTCATCTTTTGAATCCTCGGACCATCCTTCGTCTCCCCACAGAATACCTGTGAAAAGAGAGGATCTTTTTTTTAATCCAAGAGAGCTAAGGACTGAAAATGAGGTTAATGCTCGAGTAGTATTCCAGCTGCTAAATATTTGAGTGATCCTCTGTGATTTCCATGTGTAATAGCATTGCCTCAACATCTCTTGAGAGGACCTCAGTTTCGGACCATATGTTTCCATGAATGACAATAACAGGTAGCTCATAGAGTGATTAGCATAAAAAAAAGCATCTGTGACTGAATCCCCAGTCAATATCGTGTAAAACTAGGTTTATATGGCAGAATATGCAGCTGTGCATCACCTTAATGTGAGAAAACAGCAAGAGAATCATATTCATGCAGTGAGAATTACCACTTTATATTAGGTATTGTTAAACTAGTTCGTGTGTAGTTACCAGTAATATGAAGAAATCTATTAGCCTTTGTTGGGATGCCCTTTAAAGCTGTAATAAACTGTACACATCTGGTATGTGTGTGTCGGTGAAACTGCATGTAATGTGTTTTGTTTTTGTGCCGTTTTTACAACAAGACGTCCAGAATTTTGAGATAGTTTATAGTAGAGGGTCAGGAAGTATGTTGAGATGCCTAATGCCTACTTCTTGGTTCCTTTTTGTAAGTACCAGGGACATTTATCAACATTTTATAAGACACCATGTTACCTTTCACTCAGCCAAATGTTTGCAGTATTAGGTCACATGCAGTAGGCTGTTCAAAAGCATGGAGCCAGGCTGCACATCTGAATTTTATTACCATGAAACACTGTTTCCATGAATGAAATTGAGATGTATAGGCATAGAGTGGTATGTTAAGTTGAATTTTCTAACAAAAACAAGGTAGATTGTGTATCCTGGCTGCTTTACAGGTGGAGCAAAATTTGATTCACACAATACAAATAGCAGGGCTATCACAAATATATTTTGTCACTGATACCTAATGTTGCTTTCGAAAGATGTCAAAGATCAGTCTCGATTTTAGGCAAGTGTGTTTGGCAAAGATGCAAGAGTGCAAAACATGTCACTAATGCATTGGATATAAGGATGTTGTCAGAGGGTCCGTTCATCACGGACGATAACAACAGATGGTTTTACTTGAAGGGGAAATCCTGTAGGGTTTATTTTTCTGTGGCTTTTTGCTTGTTCGATAATATTCTCATGGTGGTTAGTGTTTATTATGCAGATACACGCATCTCCAAACCGGCAGGGTGTTCCAGGAAGATTATGAGAAGTTCCTCCAAAAGAGACGATGCTGTCAATATCATGGAAAAATATTCTGACAGACTGTGGCAAACATTGCATCCATATGAGAGCGATTTCCTGCTCGTGTTTAAAGTCAACAACATAAGAAGGTAAAAAAATGCACTAAAAAGTCAATGAAGCGTGTTTTCCTCTTCTTTTGGTGGAGACTGATAGATATATGTCAAATTACAGCCTTTGATTTTGAGCAGGTAAGACAAACTTTGTGACAGAACTCCATTTTCTTAATGAAATGCACTGATTTTGTTGGAATCGAGCTTGTGTGAAACAGAAAACAGTGTCGGATGACCACATTGTTTGGAACTGCTCTAGTCTGTGCTTACATTTTACCTCATTGTTACCACAGAATAATCGATAAAATGTGATGTGTATGGCATGTCCAAGAGCCAATGTCCTGAACAGACGTTCAGAGGTTACAGTTGTCAAGCATTAACAGCGGTGCTACAACGCTATCTTTGTTCTTATCTTTGTTTCAGCTTTTAACCTCTTTTATTAATATTCTATAAGATCTCGAATTAACTCATCCTTCAAGAGTTACATATATAGCAGTATATTTCTTTGTTTTCTTGCAGTTTCAAACAATAACTCCATGTTAGTGTATTATGGGAAAGCTAAAACATGTGTGAAATTGTTTCACCATTTGGCCTGCGCCATAAATCAACAAAGCTAATACTTGGAAAAGGTCAGTGAAGTGGGATTTAAGCTCTTTATGGCTGAAGTTGGGGAAATGATCGGTCCAGATCTTAGTCCTGGAAGCTGCATTTAATTTGTAATATTTGTTTCCAAAATTGAAATTTTTGGGGGAAAAAAGGGTTATAGCAAAAGGTTAGCAGCACTGTTTTGTCTTCACAGATTGTCCACGTTCCCAAGGCATAATGAAATGTTGCCTCCACCAAGCCATGTTTTCATTTACAGTAATCTACTGAAGTCAGTGTTACACTGACTGACAGCTTGACCTGTGGCTCCAAAATGTTGTGACTTGGTATTCTTACATTTGACATTTTAAAAAGTCAGATAATGCGAAGACTTTCTTCTATGTTAGATTAAAAGCCATTTGATCCTTACTCTTCCTGAAACCAGATTAGATTGCAAATAACCAGAGTGGCGGTCCAGAAGCTCACGCCAGCCAGAAAATGCATGTTGAACCTGAATCATGTTGTCACTTTAGCAGTCATGAAAACAGCCAGCAGGGTTGCAATACCATCTATCTGTAATCCCACCAAGTCTTTCCACAACTGCAATCATGAGCACAATGCTGCAGTCCGGTTTGGTAACACATTCTTCAGCAGAACTTTTGCTGGATGTTATTTGACCGTGTAGTGGGCATCAGACTTTTCCAACCCGGCTTTGGTGTCTCCAATGCAGTTTCAACATCTGAAACGCCCAACAGTCAAACAGATGTAATCATTTGGTGCACTTTGTGCCAACATGACCTTGAAATTAAGGAGGATTGATTCAGTCTTTTGAATTCTGATGCTACCCAGATGGGAATCATTTTAGTGTTAACAGTGCCTTAGTGTTCCCCAGAAAACCCAGTTTGACATGAGCGTGTTTGTCCGTTTTGTCATAAACATGATTAATGTTTTTTGTGTGTGTGTGTGGGGGGGGTGTCATTCAGGTTTTGTTATTGGTATCAACATTTATTCTCATCACATCGAGTTTTGTTCTGCAAGCACGCTGATTTTTATGCAATCTTTTGTAAACATTTAGATTTTTTTCGTAATTTTGTTTTATTTATGGTTTTACATGTATTTAATCCACATTAGCTCCTTTTCACGGTTGAGATGCAGTCAAAGCAGAGTCAAAATATAGTCAGTGAATGGCATGTACTGCTGTAAATGATTACTGTTTCATATTTTCTGGATTGGCTGCAGTAAGTTCTTTTCTGCCAACTCAAAAAGCATCAATCTACAGGCACTTCACCTGACACCTTGTTCTCATTTTGTCTTTGGATTTAGGTTTGTCTGTTGAATATTTAAAGAGGAAGTCTCCATCTACAGCATCTAAACACAGTTTAGACTTGTTCAGAAAGGTTAATTGTTTCCTCTTGAATCGATAAGAGTTCAAATGCCTCTGTCATGCATTTGGGAGTTTTAAATTGACGATGATCTGTGTAATTGAAATGTACACTTGGCGTTTACCACAGAGCAACATCCCCTGTAAGTCTTCCCACAACACTAGCACAGCTGAACCAACAAGAGGCCTCGGCAGACTGTCGGAAGGATCATCAATTTATTTAGTAGAAAAGCAATTGCACTTCACATGTATCAAAGCAGGCCAGTAGCTGATGGACTTCATGACCCCCGTGCACTTTATGTGGAATTGTATTTTTCTTAGGCCTGTTATTCAGGAGAAAAATAAAAAAAACAATGAAATATCCACCTGAAGAAAAATGAGACACCGCTCGTGATTTATAGCAAAAAGGTGAAACAAGCGCAGATTTTGTACAGTCCCATTGTGCAACTGTGACAGTGACATATAACATGGGAAGTTTATTTGAATGTGATCTCATGTTTCTGGCTCTCTAGTTCATCAGCTGCCTCCATGTTGTCCCTGGAAAACACATTAGGTTGCGTTGACAAAAGTGAACAACAGTTGTTATTAGCAGCACCTGAAATATCACAGAGTGGATTACACATTCTATACAGACACTGAATTATGCAACAGTGCTGTTGGAACAAGCTAAAGCGTATTATCATCTAAAGCTATCGGCTACACTGTATGTGAGATTGTACTTTTATGTCGAAAAACGCCATCACCCTTGGCTGGACACCTTAAGCACTCCATACATACCCAGGTGATAATCTGTGCTACGATATGATGATAAAGTCAAGTCAGTTTTATTTATATAGCCCAATATCACAAATCACAATTTGCCTCAGGGGGCTTTACAATCTGTACAGCATACGACACCCTCTGTCCTTTGGATGACGAAAAACTCCCCCAAAAAACCCTTGAACAGGGAAAAAAATGGAAGAAACATCAGGAAGAGCAACAGAAGAGGGATCCCTCTCCCAGGATGGACAGACAGGAAATAGAGGTCGAGTGTATGGAATAAATCAACAACAAAATCACAGTGTATACAATTTGATGACAGAAATGTAGGTTGTAAAACAAAAGTGAAGAGGATGGATCCAGGAGGACGTCGAGCGACTTCAGGGATTGCCCGGATAGGAAGGACCTGATCCACACCACCTCCTCTCCACCATGGAGACCTGGAAAGAGAATAGGCCACACAAACACATTAGAGGCAAGCAACAGCATTCACACAGACAGAGACATGATAACATGCAAACTAGGGAGAGAGGAGGAGAGGCTGAATGTCCTGGGGGACAATGATCCAGATCAACATCTGGATGAGGCACCGATCGCCTGGAGAGAGAGCGGTCCCAGGACGGCTGACGGTCCAGCAGAGAGGAGCCTGAGTGGGAGAGACGGGGAGGAGGAGGAGGAGAGGGCTCAGGAGGGCTAAGGAGAGGGAGAGGGAGAGAGAGAAGTTTATTAATGCAGGTGTTCAGATGTGTTTCACCTTGACTGAGCTTCGCACTTCGATCAGGACACTGTGGTGACTGTAGGGGTAAAAATAATAAAACAAAATAGTTATTTTCACTATACAGTGAACATTATATGAAGTATGAATCTACTTAGCCAATGGTAAAGTTAAAACCATTGAACCAAGGGATCACCCACAATAAAATACTATTTAGATACGATTTAGTACTTTGTGCTGACGTTGTCACATCTCTTGCATGTAGAATTATCAAACTCAACTTTACAAAGACTTGATGATGAAAAATTGGATAACTGTCTACATTTATAACCAGCTTACACAGGGCCGGACCTAGCACATTCAGTGTCCAAGATTCTCTTTTTTACTGGCGTGATTTTCTTTTTATACATTTTGTATGAGGGAGAATTTCATTGCCACCAACTGCTCCACTGTAATTGTTGTGCATATGACAAACTTGAAACATCTGGTATCTGAAAGTAGAAGGTAGCCCTCATTTTAGATAACTAACTTCATTCTTAAACATGGCACAGTTACAGTGGAACATAACACACACTGTTAAATGCCTCATAGTTTGCAGTTGTCTCATTCATATGATTACCATCGAGACATAATGTAATGATGAACTGCTCCTGCCTCAAAGCACATTTAGTCCATAAGTGTATTTATGTTGAGTAATATTCCCTAACATCCTCTTCAACATTTCAGACAGTAGGCCATGTGTTGTGCGCCTCTCGCCTTGCCAGTACCTGGTGTCTGATGTTTTAATGGTGACTCAAGAGCTGAGGCATGAGCAGAACCTGAGAGGTTTCCATCTGATGATGTAAAGACAGAAAACAGGTGGCAAAAATTAGACTGCAAGCTTTCCGCTTGTACTGTTACTTCCCACTTTGTTCATTGTGTTGACAGAGCTCTGACAGACCTCCAGAGTTTGGCATCAGATTGACAAACGTTAACACAGCACCCATTTTCTCTACCCAGTGGTGACTTTTTATCCCCTCTGTGCCAATAATTGTAACTAGCAGCAAATTTGAACACCACCAAACTTTGCAATGATGATCAAAAAAGCAATAAAGAAGTGTTATTCAGAATTGCAGTATTTTAGAGTCATTCTTAATACCTAAATGAATAAATGAACTCACTGTGTTGAGTGCGTGTATTATACACTTACAGCGCAGTCAGAAAGTATGAGGAAAGTTGCCCATTTTTTTAACCTTAAAGCTGCACAGCAAAGATGTTCCCCTACTCTTCTTCAAAATAATGTTCTCAATATGTTCATGAATGTTGTTTTATTCATGCTTTTATACTGAAGATACCTCTTTAGGCTCACAGTCACCATGCGTACACATTACTGCAATTTTACAAATTGCACGGCTGAGCTACTCTGCCAGCGTGGTGACAGACAGGATACACTGCAGCACAGCTAAACGCTTATCGCTCTATTGTTTGTACTGTGTTTAGCTTTCCCAGCATTGCTTAATTCTACTGAGAGTGATTAATTAACCTCTAAACCAGAGGTCATGTGAAATTATCCGCAGCCTGCCACCTTGTGCTTCCTTTCTCATTCATCTATAGTGAAGCAGAATGGTTTTATAAGATAATCATAAACAATGAACATAAAGTGATATAAAACATTAACAATTACTGTATGTACATATATTCTGAATACGTCTCCTGGAATATTATCTCACGATGGTGAACGTATCAGCAGTCTCTTAGTACCAACACTTTGAAAATTCTAGAAATTAAATTGAATTGGATACATTTGCAGCTTCTTTCAGCCATTTCGTTGTTATATAAGCTGGATTCAGTGATAATGATAACTTGCTAGACCCAATTCCAAGACAAGACTACCGGGCCGGCAATAGCCATGGCCGGAGGCATTACGTTTTTTGGGTTGCCGTCCATCCGTCCCATTCTCGTGAACGTGATATCTCAGGAACGCCTTCAGGGAATTTCTTCAAATTTGGCAAAATGTCCACTTGGACTCAAGGATGAACTGATTCGATTTTGGTGGTCAAAGGTCAAAGGTCACTGTGACCTCACAAAACACGTTTTTGGCCATAACTCAAGAATTCATACGCTAATTATTACAAAATATCACAAATGTCAAATAAGATAAAATGATGAAGTGATGACATTTTTTTTTAATTATTTATTGATTTGGACCCCAAGGTACGTGTATGAGTCCACCCTCTTCACTTCCTCTCCCTGGATGACAACCAGGACAGGGGGCCTCCTGTTCCTCTGGTAGTCCACTACAAGCTCACTGGTTTTGCTGATATTGAGCTTCAGGTGATTGTCGTTGCACCATGTGACGATGCTTTCCATCAGTCCCCTGTACTCCTCTGTAAAAAAAGTCTCTAAGTGAAGACAGCATGTTTCTCACTGGAAATTATTCACTGGAATCATCCATGTCAATATACTGATGACTTCCATTTTGCCAAAAAAAAAAAAATACTATTAATACCTTTTTATTAAATTCATTCAAAGTCTTCTCTACATATATTATATGAGTCAGGATAGACATGGATGTAAACTGCAATTTGACTGGTTGGCGGAGGCATACAACTGCAGGGCTGTAATTGTAGTTTGACAATGGATCAGTTTTGCACAAGCGAATTGCTTTAATATTGTACTTTATGCCCTTATTGGACATTGGTTGATTTGGATTTGGATTTATATCATATTTTATTTTGGATTCTAAGAAAGGATGGCAACTTCGTTAAATCCTCCTTCCTTACTTGCCTAAAAATGTAATAGAAGTAATCTCACATTTTGACAAGTAAAATCCTCGGGAACAAGGTTCAATGTTCATTTATTGGTCATTCTGTTGAAGTGCGGAGGATGAGTTGAGGAGTCTTACAGCCTGAGGAAAGAAGTCTGGTG
>NTHP01000116.1:1118244-1213227 GCA_003416845.1 Oplegnathus fasciatus | reverse complement strand
TACGGCAGCGGATACTTCTGTAGCCTATCGCTTGCCAGATGGCAGCAGGGTGAACAGGCTGTGGCTGGGCTGGGTATTGTCTTTTAATATCCTTCAGGCTCTACGCAGGCACCTCACCTCACTAATATCACTGATGTTTGGTAGATGGGTACCAATGATGTTCTGGTTTTAATCACCCGCTGCAGAGCCTTCCTGTCCTGGGCCTTGCACAAACCATGCCAATTTGTAATGTTTCCAGTCAGGATGCTTTCTATTGCTCCTCTGTAAAAGTTGATGAGAACTTGGCAAGGGAACTTTGCTTTCTTAGTGTCCTTAAGAAATACAGTGACCATGACAGTTCTATATTTCTTGTTATTTACCTTTTTATTTCACTTGTGCACTCACAACCTAAAAAATACTCGCTTTATGGTATTTGATTAATTATAATTTGAATCATTACAATGAGATCAGCGGCTTCTTTGATTTGTTTTGTCTCAGCTGCTGGAGATTCATCTTGGAGCACAGATCAAAAAACTCTTCAAGTACCACATTGGCCCACTGCAAATGACTTGTTAACACACAAAGACATCTGCATGCAGATATCTCAATTCAAAAGAAACATATCGCAGTCCAAATTATTTGATTTGCCAAAACTGTGTTCCCTTTGAAATCAAAAGTCTAGTCGTTGCTAAGTAAGCGTGACAATAAAACCAAAATACTTCACCTCCATGGCTGTCTCATGGTCCATGTTAGCAGTATGTCACCACTGCCTTACATTCTTGGTCTGCTCGTGTTTGTCCCTGACAAAGTTTTGGCAAATTTGGGTCAATCAACTGTTACTGGTCTTCATGCCTTCTGGCTGCATCTCATGCTGAGTTATTTCATCACATTTATCTTGCTATTTTTAAACAGTATTTATATTCGTTGCCACTCAGTTATTAATGTGAAAAGTTGGACACGGTCACCAGTCGACATATTTATTACTGTAGTTACACTTTGGCCCTGTTCAGTGTGTAACTGCTGATGTCACAATGTGATATTAAAATGTACAAAAAAGTCTAATATTAAATTAATGTTGGAGCCATATACCTGACTTACAGTTAAATGTGGCCAACCACTAAACATTAGCCGACTGGACAGCCATCTCGTTGTTCGTATAAAATAAGCAGTTTCATATGTTCGCTCTTGAGCTCTGGACTCTGTTAAATATTTAGATAGAACATGTGAAGGAGCCAATGTTTGACTACACTGATGGTCTGGATTTTATATTTATATTATTTTCAGCTCTGCTGTAGGTTAAGATGGTCCTCTATTGCTCATGGGGTGCTAATATCCAGGAATTACTGTCGTTGCTTGAATGTTGGCACGTCTTTTTGAATTCTGAATTTCATTCTGTTCAGGGCGCCATAAACAACAGTGTTGGCAGCTCCAGAGTCCAGTCCCGCTGCTGGACTGTATTCAAAGCAACTGCAGGTGTCTAAAAGCCTCTGTAGCTCAAGAATCTGTTGATCTGTGTTTGCACAAATGCTACATGTACTGTTTTAAAGAGTTGGCAATGAAGGTGCAAAGCTTTTAAGTGACAATGAAAAAAATCTTGTGTCTTTGCACTATCCATGTAGGGCCATTGGCTTGTGCCTTGTGTGAGGAGTATAATCTGTTTAGCCATACACATAGAAACACATCCTGTTTCAGCACTTTCTTATTTGGCAGATGCTGTGTCATGAAACATTGTGCAGCTGGAAGGCAGTCCACACAAAAAGTGCAACGCTCTTCTGCACCTTGGTCCGATGAGCTAGAAGCTGAAGGTTCTCTGTAGATATATCTGGATTCATATATATGGACATACTTTACAAATCACAGATACACTGACAAAGACAGCAAGCAGCCTGTTTCAGGATATTCTCTGTAATGGACAGGATTTGAACACCTTGAAACCATATCATACTTAACTTCCAACAATGTGTCACGCATGGGTAAAATTATAGAAAGTTTCACATGTGCTGCCCCAGTTTCATTAATGAAAAGCAGGACCAAATTGTCAGAAATAAATTATTACTGGACTTGCTTGTCAGTCAGAAGGCGCACTATCTTCTTTTAAACTTTGATTTCATTGTAAATGTCCATTTTGGGCACGGCTTTGTTATATTTCCTTGAGAAACATTTCAGACAGTTTTGCATACCTCGTAAAGGCAGATAGTTTTGGCGTGTGCCTTATTTGAATTTTTGAAACAAAAACCACACTGTTAGTTATACAGTGAGCAGTCCAAACCAGCAGTGACTTGGTGTCCAGGTTCAATTTGTAACAGAAGATGGGAGGTGACGGGAGGTGAGGGGTCCCACTGGTCGGTCGTGGTGTCTGTGAGGAGGCGAGTGGGACATTCATGGATGTCTCTTCCATGTCTCTTCCCTAAGACATGTTTGGTTTAAAGGTACATTGTGGTCACTCTCCAACGTACACTGAATCACTAGAGTCATAAATTATGACTGAATAACTCCCGGTGTTTACACCCTCTTTCTCGCTATTGCGATGTCATCGTGCCAACTATTTTCACTTTTTAAACTAAACCAAATGTTGGGATGCTAACTTTGTGACAGTCATCCAAAGGACATGCATGTAGGTCTATTTTTGTAACTACACGTGTGCAAAAATCATGTTATATGTTAAAAAGTAAAGCATCCACCCTCCCTCAGAGACACCACATACAAGAAATACTGTAATATTCTTACAGATGCAACCAGACACTCGATTGTGAATTAGGAGCTCTGAGGGCTGTCAAGTCTCATCAAACCTTTTTACCTCCTTGCCAGCAGTTTGATCTAACAAAGGGTCCACTACTGTAGGTATGCACCGTGCCATAGTTGCACCAAAAGCATTTTTGTGATATTTTCCTGGCACGGTCTGTGGAAAAATGCCTGCACTCGGCTCTCACTGCTTTCCTTCAGCAACACAGTTTGTCCTGCCTGTCAAAACTCTTGACAAGACAAGTCATTCTGCTCTGATGATTTATGAAGCAATGACAAAAAAAACGGACAAATTAGCTCTCATCTTATTTTGTTTTTATTTTGTCTCCATTTAGACAGAATGTGTTACTTGATTTGACTGACCTGATCACATTGACATTTGATATCACATCTCTGAGGTTACAACGGCCAGCTCAAGTGTGCCTTACTCTGTGATTAATGAGTTTACAGTGGAGTCACCCTGTGGCAGACATGATGTAGAGTGACTGGGAATTTCCATTTATGTTTTATATTTTCAGGCTAGTTCACTAATTAGCAGTTATTGCTTTTTACAACATATGCTCACAGTATATCATGAAACTCGAGGAGCTGTTCGTTTTTTGTTAACATCTATGGCATTTTAATAGATTTCTTATGATCATATTAGCAAGAAAAAAACAGGTAGTTTATGTTAGACAGCTTGTATTTTTCGTTTGCTTTAAATACTGGCAGTTGGGTTTGTACTGATCATACACCATGTGCAGTCATCTGTCGGCCAACAATCCTTCACTCTGTCTCAAGCCTCCACTGCTTCTCAGAGCTGAGCGGTCTTGACAGATTGACCTGCAGAGGCCGAGGGCACTGATTAGAACAGACGAAAAGCAGTCGAGCTGCACCAGCGATAACATCGTGAGCATGGGAGAGAGCATGGCGGGAGCAGCAGAGCAAGCAAAAAAAAAATTAAGTCAATGAGCCCGACGGAGTGGGTCATAACAGCAGACAATGACCCATGTTCAGAGTCCTTTGTGAACCTGTTCACTGAAACTTGAGATGCTGTTGAACTGCTTACTCTCGCCTCACACACACAATACTGCGCTTAGATATATCCATGAATCTCAAAGAGGATGATATAATTACTTTAATCATTAACTTTCACACTTTCTTTGAGTTTCATTCGTTATTGGCCACTTTGTGTTTGGTTCCTTAGCTAGGCTGCTCTTGAAATGAAGATGTAAAGTCTCGACATGGCTTCTAAAGTTGAATTTATTTACAAGTGAAGTTCCAGGTGCTCTGGTTTCCTGCCACAGTCCAAAGATATAAATATCAGGTGGACTGCAGATTCATAATTACCCAAAGGTATTGCTGTGTGTGTCTGTCTATCTCTGTCTATCTATGGGCAGAGAAAGAGGTCATGTAGTATCACAAAAATCAGTGTCCGTTGATCACATATTACATTTATTTTGTGAGCAGTGTACATTCATTGTCATCTGTACTAAGCTCATCAGATTTCTCTTTTTCTTTGGGATTGTTGATTCCTTGATTGTTTTCCTGATTAGTCATCCAGTTTCCTTCTTTTATTGCATGCAGCGAGAGTCTCGTGAATTTTCTTTAAGGTTCATTTCACAACATGCCAGAGAAGATTTTATTTTATCCATAATATGCCTGTCAGACAGTATTTGTTGGGAGAGGCACTGCCAGGAAATGAGTCAGTTGTGTTCCACCAGTGACTCTGAGACAAGCTATTAAGTGATTTACTGACCCTCTGGTAGATATTAAGTTGACATAAAATCCCTATGTTCTTATTTCAAAATATGGCACCGTTCAGACAACATGAATATCACGCATGGCTCCCAGGGAACTGTCACCTAAGGATGCACATTATTAAGAAAGGAGAAGGTTTTATTATCGCCAGAGGCAACGAGAGGAGTGTTGATCAACATACATCTTTCTAACAGATCTACAAATATCTATAGAACTTTAAAGATGAAAACAGATGTTTTCACAGAGCTCTAGAAATTATTAAAAACAGATTATACATTATATGAGTACGGGTGGAAATACTCAGACAGTCATTATCATGTATGTCTTGTGGTTTACAGACGTGCCTTAACAGGTCAGGAGTATCATCATTTTATCGAAAAACTGCTGCGTTCTCCACATACAACGACTTGCTGTGGGTGACTCGACAACAATTATACATTTGTTTTTTGGTAAATTAGTAAATGCACCAATAGATTTTTTACACCCGATCACACAAACAGCGGTAATTGGGTGACAGACTGTTCTGCAAATGAATATTTTAGTATTGATTACTCCTACACAATCTGAGGTTAAGTTGTACTGTTGTATTATTGGACATGCTGCAGTGGTCCATGATTTAGTCACAGTGGTCCATCAGCATATAAAGCTTCCCTCCAAGATTTTTTGTCTCATATTTCACCGTCTTTTATGATCCTCCTTAAATTGTGATCATGTGACAGGACATCATGCAGTCTGTCATGCTCATCATGGTCATGTAGTCATGTAGTCTTTATGTGTAGTATGTAATTGTTGTTGTAGTAATTACTGGTACCTAAGATGTTGGTGCAGTCTGTCGTGCAAATGGAAGAGCAGCGGCATTGCGGCTTCTGTTCTAAAGGATTAAATCACAGTAAGTCATAATTATTCTGTACTTTCCTAACACTGACCCTTTGCGTGCTCACAACCTATGAGAATAGCCAGACACAAGCTCAGGCCCAGCAGCGCTCCAGGCCACCCAGCGCTCATTAGATAAGATGAAATAGAACAGAGGTGCTGCACCGGCCTGCTTGAAGCTTTTACATCAAGTACAGATAATTGTGTTCAAGCTGTGTACCTACTGATAATAGATGACTCAAAAGCTGGTGTCCATTAATATTGCATTCTTGCTGCGTTCTCAGCTTGCTCCTGATTGGCTGAGGGTGATGTCAAACAGGACTATTGCCAGTTGTCAAAAATCACAGACAGAAATATCATCCAGCTGGAAGGAGACGGTGATGACAAGAATAATCACATTTTCACTGAAAAGCCTCCATCTGCGTTCCTGGATATGATTTTGGGAATGACTTAAGTTAGCGTGATGCTACTGCAGCACGTTTAGCAGCGGCGCTGCTCAATGGCACATCTTGTGCCTCATCTACCTAACTGCTGTAGTTTTGCAGAGTTTTGTATTTTGTACTGCTTGACAGTGATGTTCTTTCAGATAAATTCTCTGTCAGCACTCATGTAAGCTCGGTCAGAAATCGCAAAGTAAGAGAATATCGAAATATGTTTTTACTTTTGAAGTAAGACCATTTTTCTGAACTGATGTGGCAATCCGGATCTACTGAGGATGCCACATGTTGCATCACACCCGTCGAGGGGAGCGTAAAGTTTTTATCTCTTGTTGAAAACAGCATAATACGGAATCAAGAAATGAGTTCCTGATGCAGCCTCAGTCAAAATATAAAATTAAAATAAAATATTGTGCCTTTTACTCACATTTTAGAACTGAAGACTCCCTTTGAGTTCTATGAAGTTGTAAGCGGTTTTCTAAAACATGACTTGCGGTAAAAGCAAACACATTTCCAATAAAGTGCCTGCAAGGGGCCACGAGACACAAGCATCCGTGATGTGTTTTAGAAAGGAAGCGTCTGCTGACATACCTGAACTTACTGAGACTCCTGGGAGGATCTGACGTTGATGTAGTGAATGACACTTTAATGAAATATGGGGGCAAATACTTTCCCTTTTGGCACAATGTACAGAGTTGGAAAAACTCAATTTTTAAGGCAGAAGGGGAAAATGTTTCAGGTTCAAGTCACCTGCCTCTGGAATTTTGAACAATAACCACCATTGGAAGAAACACAAAATATGGAGATCAATGCAGGCCGATATTAGACCTGGAAAACCTCAAGACACATGCTTATATCTCTCTATTTATACAGTATATATATATATAGCTTTTCATTTTGAACTTCTGTAACATGTAGAGCTTGTTTCTCTCGTCAGTCAGTAGCTCCATATTTTAATTATGCAGTCTTTATAAAGATCAGCTGTGTAATGCTGTCACTGTCATTCTGCTGGACTCAAATACGTAAATAGCAGTATTGCACTGATTTATTTTAAATCATAAACAGATTGTTTGTTGGTAACTGAAGTTGGTTACAGCAGGTTTTTAATGACTTGGCCACGCCGCCACCCAAATGCACATATAAAACAGTGTGCCACCTGTTACATCATGTCTACGGTGGTGCCTCACAAAACATGACAATAAACATTTTAGAATATGGAGGAGACTGCGACAACAGACATCATTTACTTCAGAAAACAAAAAGAAAAAAACTGGCACATCCTGGGCACATCTTAGTTCACATTTTCCTTTCGTCATTTGCTCCCAGGCGAGCGCAGCTGCTGCAAAAAAAGAGAACAAGAGGCACTTCAGGAGAGTTGGACTAACAGAGAATAGGGGGGTGTTTTTGTTTCCCTTGTGTCTAAAGTCTGACCAAGCTGGCACTGCTTTCTTAATTAGCTCGCATACAGAACAATAATGCCAAACCCTTCCTGAGCATGTTCGGTGGACATATCACAGACATTACGCAGTGGTTTTGCCCCATTAAGCATCCATATTTTCATGCCAAGAACCACATCCAGAAATTAACAGGCCCAGCTTATAGCTATATGAATGTGGGACAACTGCAACAATGTGCCAGAGGGATTGTCAGGAAAGGGCCTCTACTGTTGAATAGTGCATCTGTTTCATGAGGAAATGTTCACTCTTAAGCCTTTTCTTTCACTGCCACCCCTACTGAACAGACCGAACGTCTGTCAAAACAGTGGTGCCAGTGAATTTTGGCTGAATTGTACACTTGGAAAAGAAATTCATTAGAAAAATTTGCAAAGCTGGCCTGACAGTAACGTGCTGCAGTTACACTACCATTTTGAATATGAGGTACCAAAGGTCAGGTTTCATCCAACAAGCTTGCTTCTGTGTTTAAAAATAAAATAACAATAAAAACAAAAGAGCTGGTCTCCTGAAAGTTTGTGAAATCAATGGAAAATGTGACTTGAGCACAAAAGGTGAGAAAAACAGTGCTTGCCCCAATAAAAGTAACAGTAAATCATAAAAAAAAAACAGCCCAGTGAAAAGTGTTGTGAGTGATTGGTGTGGCAATTGCTTTCATGTCTCATAACCTGGGCTCTGTTCCCATCACACGTCAAGAAGATTTCTGCTCTGAAGCAACTATTAAACATTTCCATTTTAAGCAAGTTTTCCTCATTTAACCATGACTGAAGTATTTTCCTTGCCTTAAACTAAACTCTTTTAAAAACCTATAAACTCCCCTACCTTACTCGGTTTAGATAGCTAACTCCAACCTTAAACAAAGTTTTTTATATTTGATTAAAGACAGTCACTGGTCAACTCCATCATGTCAGATAATGATCAACTGAACATGATTTGCTCTGGCAGCTGTCAGGGGCTCTGGTGAAGGGGAGCATAGTGTTGAGTCCCTTTAACAGTACCCCAATGAACAGGCTCCTTCCTAAGGGTCCGGGGCTAGTTCTGTAAGGATGGCAAGATCAAACCTAGGATTGGCCAGCACCTGCATAAGTGGAGTTTACATTACATCTTAAATACTAGACCATAAGAGATGGAGTTGATCTAGCTGGCCTTGAACTGCTGATCCGTTCAGTTGCTGCCTTGTGGTGCTCTCAGCCAGCCAGCCCTGCTCCACTACTATCTTTATCTTTCTAATTAAAAAATTCCTTTTATATAGTGTTTTGTCCGTTCGCATTCAGTTATTTTTTCCCTCCCCTGCATTAAAACCTTAAATCTTAAATACAGACACCCCAACCCAACTCTCACACTTCCCGATTCCTCTGTTTGCTATACTCATAGTTACACAGACAGACACCTGCAAAATTGACCGACTTGGAATACAAGGCGTTTAAATTACATTCTCATTTACAGGAATGTGAATGCTAGTGCTTGCAAACCTTAATCAGACAATGCCTACATGAGCCACAGGCTTAGAGAGGCTCAAGACCAGAGCAACAAGGTTTTGGAGCCCCCACAGAGAGCAGAAATAGACATGCACGGCCCCGCTTTGCAAATTCAGTACGGTGAGGATGTTTTGGCTTTGTCTTCAGCTCAGATGAACAACGAACACCATTTTAGGCATTACTACAAGAAAAAATGGATTTAAGTGTGGATAGTGTGGCACTACTTGGCAGCTGTTTAACAAATCAAAAAATGATTTACTCCTCTCCTAAATCTTCCTGTTAGATGCTAGTAAACAGAAGTGAATATGGCACATTTGTTTGTGCTTAAACCAATAAAACAAAAGGGATTCAATGAGTCATGTAATTTTGTTGTCTGAGCTACAGACTGCTAGAAAAAAATTGAGCTCAATTTAGTTCTGTCTTTAATGAAAGAAACGGGGTCATTAATGCTCACAGAATAGAGTTCAGGGAAGAGCAGGGCACCGAGCAGCTTTAATGTGGCTCTGGTAGCAGTATTCAAGTACCATGCATCTACTCTCTAATTATTTAGCTCATCTCTATTATGAAAAGAGACTGGAGGGAATAAAGGGATTCTTTATGAATGAAACTGTATTCCACGGCTAGTCAGAAAAAAAAGCCCAGTGTTTCTTTACAAGTGGAAAGCACTAGATAAACCTCTCATAAATGTTCTTTTCAGATTTTACTGTGCAACTCAGCTGGTTGTGTTTGGAGTCCATACTAAGCACGCTAGATGATGCACAGCACACTCCTCTTGAACATGGTGTAAATTATGCACGGCATCTCCGGGGGAAATTTGGGAACAGGGGCCATAATTAACAACAGGGCTGCAGAATGAGTTTTAGACTACATGTTTCGCAATGCGAAGCTGTGCAAATTGGAATTATTACAGGACTGGAAGGCTGGAATGAAATGTGTGGCGCCTTTGAGGATTATGGCGGATGATCAAACATAAGTTCTTTCCTGACTTGACCATTCTCCCTGAATTTCCAACTTAAAAGATCCAGTATTTGTGGTAATTTGTGTAAAATTACCATTTGGCTTTGACTTTGTTGGGCTATCAATCAACAGAATATGATTGTTAAAGCAGTGACATCCTTAGATGATAAACTGGTTGAGATCAGCTTTTCTATACCAAAGGTTTGATTTCCTCTGCTGCACTGTGTTAAAGGATAGGTTTGGATTTTTTCTAGTCTATCTTAATACATTACTTGCATGCCATATGTACACTGAGAGAGTCACTGGTCGCCCTCGTGTTCATACTGGCTGTGAAGACATCCTGTTGTGCTACAACTACGCTGTAAGAAATCCAGCCAAAGATAAAATGAGGCTTCAGCCAAATTTAGTGGCTATCTTCCAAAGTTAAGTCCTTTTTAGTACAAAATTCCCTGTTTGTGTTCCTGCGGACAGTGTTTCCTTGCTGAGTCTTACTTCCCGGAAGTTGCATTGACGGGCAAAAAGAAACAGTTACCACACAAAGATAATGACTTTGATTTGACTGACTGGATAAATTAAGAATGCATTTTTCCACAGAACAAGGACTATTTTTATCCCCCACTTCATAAATGTTTACCGCAACCAATAACTCTTTCAGTGTATATACCGTATGGCATGTGAGTAATGTATTAGGATAGAATCAGAACCAGGTTTATTGGGGGTGGGGGGGTGGTATAGAGTCAGTGACTCGGTCTCAGGCCTTGTTGATGAGGCCAGCTGCAGATGGGAAGAAACTGTTATGGCGTGAGATTTAGGTCCTGATGGACCGCAGCCTCCTTCCGGAGGTGAGTGTCTGAAACAGAGAAGGAGGAGTACAGGTCCTGAAGGGATGGCAGATTGCAGCCAATCACCTTCTCGGTGGAGCGACCAGACCAGATGCTGATGGAGGAGGTGAGGATGGACTCAATGATAGACTTGAACAAATCCAAATATTTCCTTTTAATGTGTCATTTAGGTAAAGGTGTGTATTGGATGAAAGGTTAAAGTTATTATAAGTTGTCATCCTCAACTTAAAGCCTTGTGAACATTTTGTTGGGTGTTAATAAAATGAAAGTGAACAACACCTGTTTGGCAAACTGGCGCCCTCACTGTCACATGCCTACTTCTTTAACTTTTAGGTCACCACTGCCTCTTTCAGCTGTTACATTTAATCAGTTATATTAAATACTGTCTGATCTCTGTGATGAATGTAGTGCCACAGCTGCACTGTGCAGGTCTGACCAGATACCAAGCAAGACTGACTAATTCAACAGGTTAAGAGTAAACTGCAAGCATCTCACTGTATGATAGAATGAATGCAAGTTTGTTAAGTAATTGAGTAGCTTAATGAGTAGTGCAACTTATCATTTTAATTGCCAAACATTTCTTTGACCACGTTGCATACAGGGCCTGTGGTATAAAGTGACTGAGGCTAAACCTTTTCTATTTTGTTTGGTGTTTTCCAGCTGTTTGGATCATTACACAGACAGCAATGATCTGGAAGAGTCATCAGTGATAACGCGACAGTGTGTGGCATGTGATTTATGTTTAGGTTGGTCAAGCATACAAGAAGCTAGTCAGTTGCTTTTTAGTGTCGTTTTAGTCAGTTACTGCATCTGTGTTTTGTTAAGCAGTACCTCATGTAAAATCAATCATGTAACAGACCAAGCTCTTATAAAGTTCCGACTTTATTTTCAAAATCCAAATACAATTTATAAGCCTACTGTGCAGTTTATTAGGATGGGACTCAATATACTGAAGGCAGATACTCAATATTAAATGTTTTACCATTCTCTAGTACATTTATGGGATAGAAAATAACACTAATATTGTTATTAGTTATGATCATGAAGGATTTTAACTTTAAAAATATGGTGCTGGGTGGTATAAGTCTTGCACCATATTAGTTAGTCGTCTGAAGTGCTTCTTCACTTTTCCTTAATTGAGGTTTTTCATTGTAATTGCTTCAAACCATAAATCAAACACGTTTTGATAGTCACGCATAGTAAATGTACTCAGTACTACTCAGTAAAACTTGTGCACTTCACAGAATTATTGTCATTTTAATCAGACTTGCATGATACATGAGACAGATTTTATAACTTTAAACAATTCCTTTAGTTTGAAATGTTTATAATGTTTGAAATGTTTATATCTTTGCATATTGTTTGCAAAACAATAGTTGACCTCAGTGCAGTATCTACTCAAACTAGCTGTTGTGCAGATGAATTTTGTAACTTTAGAAGACAAAGAAATACAGAAGTGCCAAGAACTTGGAGGGTGATCAATTTGTGGTATTGTCAGTGAAGCTTGATGTCTTTCAAAATGTGCATTTAGATACAGTTTACACATGTACATTACATGTCTGTGCTATTGTATCGATACTCTACACTAGTAGTGCTGAGGTTTTATCTGATGTGAGCTCACTCTAGGTAAACATCCGACCTGGCATGCACTTTTTAGCAGCTGTGTGGGGAATGTAATGACTTTTCAACAGAACATACACTGCTTACAGAGCAGACCTATGTGCTTTTATGACCAGTCTTACATTGACAGCTTTATATTGTCAAAAATGTAAAATGGGGGTGAGAGAAAGTTTTAAAATAGGCAAAAATTGCATATATTATGTTCCCTTACAGCATATGCGGGACATAATGTTAAAACACAAAGCAGTGAAGTAAGATAAGATTAATTGCATAGAGTGGCTGCAGAAGCTGTTTTGTTTGTCTACCTGTGTGGTCAGAATATACTAAACAAAACAGCTGCTCCTGTTATTCATTACGCTGTGCTGTCTTTTTTAAAGCAATCTGCTCCAAACCTCTTGTGCGCTCTTTCCATCTTTCTGTTTTGTTCCTGTCTTTATGTGTAATCGGTTTTTATTTCATAAGTGAGTAACAGCTGACTCACTTTTTGTTGCACAAACAGACAGTGGCTTTTTGTTCAACCAGAATCATACAAAGGGTCATGCACTGACATCTTGCAGCAGCAGCGGCAGCAGCAACACCTGACAGTTACTACCTTGTGAATGAAAGATGTTCCCTAAGTGCAGGTGTTTGTTTTGTTAAATGGTGTACATGCAGTTATTTAATTGTGAAGTAGCTCTTTTGTTTATAGAGTGTCTTTTAGAGGCCTAGCTTAGCTTATTGTGTAATTTTTAACTTGGTATTTGAGACAAGCCAACGCTTCTGTAAACATAAAACTCTGGTTTTCTTCCATGAAAGGGAGAGCAAAAGAAAGACACATTTATATAGAAAAATCTGACCTTGAAATGGTCTATTATTTCCATTACTTTATCCACCCCCTGCATTAAATTTCCTGTCCTAAATTACACTTGAATGCTCCCAGTTTCTTGTTACTGAATTGCATATTTTAATTACTTAGAAAGCACTTATTTCTAAACTTCCTCACATTTTTCCACATTACTACAGTGTGTCAAAACCTGCCTCTAATCTTCTATTTCAGTTTTCCAGAGGTGTGTGCCCAGGGTATAAGGGTTTAACCAGGGTACATGACCTGGTTATAACTGAACATATGGGCATCTTAAGAGATGTATTCATATAGTATTATATATAGTATTTTCAAGTATTTATGTACATGGTCACACTAGAGAAGTTCTGTCACTCCATGTTTGGGGACTTACTCGTTACTCACTCCTCTATTCATCTATACCAGACAGAGATGTATCAGTTACATAATTATTTAATAACACTAGTTATTGCAGCAGTTATTTCATGTCTCATGGTCCTTTCTGGCAGTTTAAAGGAACCCTCATCAAGCTGGTATTTATGTTGTTTTGTGGGATGGATGTTTTGAGCCAAGACAAAGTCCAGAGACATGATCCTCTGCCATCGCCTCTCAGTGTTGGCCAGTTTGTTTTTCAGAGGTGCAGCTGGCCTCCTGAACTGTCTGGTTCCATGCTATCAATGCTTAATTGTTCCTTTTATTACTGTTCGTACCAGAAATTACCTTTACATCCTCAGAGACTATACACCTAATTTTGTTGCAGCATGATTTTACTAAATTTTACAGTACAGTACTTAGATGTAATGTAAGTGAAGGACATACGAAAGGTTATCAGGGTGAGGGCACAGTTGGATAAACCGATCCTAAATGTTGGCATCCTGTGTTTTTAAAAGAGTAGGAAGAATTGTAACTTTTGCTTAAATCAATCAATCAGATCAATTAAAAGAGAATTAAGCAAAATAAATGAGCAAATTCCATTCAAACAAAATCCGTCCGCCTTATTTAACTGAGGTGTCACAGTCTGTGTCTCTGTGCCTCCTCTCCAGCCACATTCCTAACTCCCCTTCATTGCCATTTTCCATCCATCCACCAGATGCTCTCAGACTTTCCCTCCTTTCCCCCGTCACCTGACTGACCCACTCATCCTCACGCCTGTTCCCACTTTGTTGTTTTATGCTTTTGCTTTTGAGCTTCTGATACCCTGTCCCCTGTAACGTACCTGCCTGACGCTCTGCCTGATGATTTGGACTTTGGATTCCTGCCTGCTCCTTGTTGGATTCGTTTGGCTTTTTTGCACCGCCTCTGGTTTTGAACTTGCCTGCATCATGGTCCTGTAAGCCTTCATTGAATCATTGAACTGATCCTCTCTGCCTGCTTTTATCTTTGGGTTTGGGTCCTTCCCCTGTTGCCACTCTCGCACCCTGTGACACAATGTTGGATTGGCATTACATTAAGACCTCTCCTCCACTACACAAACAAATGAGTTCATGGTGGAATACAGATACTGATGATTTATATTATTTCATTTACCATAGAAGGAGGCGGTATTTTAGTTGATTTCTCTTCCCTTTTCAAAATATTATTTTTCTATTCTCCATTTCTTATTTCAAGGTTGATGGCCATCATTTGCTGTGTTGATACTGGAGTGGAGCTGCCATGATTCAGTATGCTGTTATCTCTCATTAAGTGCCATTAAGTTTGAGTTATTTTTGCTTGGATTGAAGTATCTTTTACTATGATAATGATTTATGGCTAATCATTATGGTGCAGAGCAATATTTTTTAATGTTGGTGCACACTAAAACATATCGCTCCATATTGAGTTCAGTTCAAAATCCTAGAACTTTCTTCATAATTAAAATGCCATGAATTTGAACGATGCTTTGACCTAAGCAATAGTTTAAATATTATCTTTATATCAAATGACTTGCTGCAATGTGACAGGAACTGAGGATCCCACCAAGAGCGAGGAGCTCTCTGCAATTTGTAGCTCTCAGCTCATTGTTTTAGTCTGGTGGTCCGATAAGTCTCAAATAGTGCAATGGACAGCCGCTCTCAGACCATGAGCTCGCATGACATACAAGCTGGTTATACTTTACCTGTCCAGCATGAGATGGTTGTGAGCTGAACTAAACGAGTGACTAGTGAAGAAAGTTATTGGACCGGAAGTGAAAAACGGGAGCTGTAGCTGTGTTTTGGATTCTTTCTTCCCCTCTAGTGGTCAAATACTGCAGCTTTAACTTGGCTTTGTTATAATGGCTGTCACTTGGGAATTTTTGTCAGAACATTTTTTTTTTACTGCTTTTGTCCTACCTGTAACTGAAGCTACTTGGCATGCATCTCCCAGTGACACAGCTATTCCATTCTCTGTTGTTGTGCACACACACATAGACACATACTGTATACAGGCGGTCATGCTCATTATGATCTTGTAAAACTTGAAGACCTTTCGAACTCAGCGCTCAGTGTCTGATGAGGAGCGGGCAGAGAGAGGAACAGAGAAAGAGCTGCTTTTGGTTACAAAAGTAAATTTCTTGAATGATTAGGGTCTCAGTAAGTTCCCAAAGTGTCTCTTTGAGGGTGACCCACTTTGACTTGGTGTGAGAACTTGCTGGCTTATCTTTGGACCGGGTCAGTTTGTCACAGTCTTTCCTCCATGGGTATTTATGATAATGCCACTGATTCGTGTTCACACACTAAGTAAACTAAGGTACTTAGTACTTATCACATGTGGTGAACTCCCTTCTGTTGGCCCCAAGAGTTCCGTTATGGGGGACATGAGGAAGTTTTAACAATGTCAAGGAAGTGTGTCTGTCGGAAATAAGTGTCACTGCACTTAACTGAGCGCTGAGAAATGGGGTTAAACTAACCTCAACTTTTATGTACAGTATATACGTAACTTTGATCTGTAGAAGCAGGAAATTTCAGGGTTTTTTGCTCCTTGATGATCTCAGGGGTGGCTTTTTAAGTTGTGAAAAGTTGGTGAAATGCACGGGAATAATTTGAATCGTTTTTCCCATGCCTTACAACCACAACAGCATGTTGTTAACATCTCACTTAATGGTTGTGGTATCCTCAGCATGTCTGTTGCTGGACGCCATCTGACATGATGAAAAGTTGTTTCATCTACATTTTATATCGCCCATGAATTCTGCTGCCTTCACTCTCTCTCTCTTTAATGGCACATTGCAGGACTTTCCTGCCCCGGAGTCCCAAAGAAAGCCTGAGAAATGCTCTGATAAGCTGAAAATGAAACATTCTACAAATACTTAAACCAGCTCTACAGAGTTTTTAACTGGTTATGAAACAGTTTAATACTGATGCCTCTATATGACCTACATAAGCAAACGAGACGAACAGCGAGAAGACTGGCTATTTCTATTAGCTTCTAATAATTATTCTCAATGCCTGCCACCGGGTCGGTGCCCGGTGAAACAGTGCTGGGGTTTGCTCTGGCTGAATTCGAGTTGCTTCAGCCGCTAACTGAAGGTCCGTCTCTGGAGCTGCCGCCCGCTCTCCTCCTGGTGAAGTAGTCTCCTTGAAGTGAGTGAAGCGGGGGCAACATGTAACCTAACATTAGGTGAAACACTACCGCCTTTGTCCACAGGGACCGCCAATATCAACACAAAATGAAAAGTTGCACAGAGTTGCTTTAAAGATACAATCTCGAAGATTTGAATTTAAATAAACATCTGTTAAGTCACTATCTATCGCCGAATGATGCAACACAATGATGATTGAGCCTATGGCCCACTGATGAAAGCCCTTGCATTTGCAGTATTACGACCCGGGTGTCGGGAGTGACTTTCCCAGAAAAATTACAAGCAGCAGCACAGTTAGGCTTTTAACGAGGCTTTTAATACAACAGACTCGCTCTTCAACTTTCCGGTGTCTGCTAGTGTTGTGAGTAAACGGTTAATATGGCCAAACAAACAAAGAAAAGATTGATGACTACAGACGAGGAAACTGAAACTTAAGTGAGGTCCAAAACCACACCCACCCACACAATTACCGTTTATTGCCATAGGTGCCAGGAAAGACAACGAAATGAAAATCTTCGAGATTACAACGTTCAGCATCACTTTTCACTGTGAACTGTGTCATTGCGTTACCCTGCCAGCACTGCTTTTTATTTTTTTAGATAAAACAGAGGCAACATGCGTCACTATTTTTTGTAACTGACTGAGGTGGTGGAAACCATTGTGCAGATTCAGAGATTGCATTTGATGTAATAATGACGATGGTTTAGTTATTTTTTCCAAATACATTTTATTATAGGTGTTTCACCAAAACCTGTATGTCACTCACATTTATTTTCCAAGCTTCTTTTATTTGTGGGTCTTATTCACTATTGTAAAAGTATTCTTTTTAAGTGAGCACATAGTAGCTCATAATCTTAAAATTGTCACTTGTCAATAAAAAAGTCCTGTAATGGCATAAAGTTGCTGTAATTTGTTATAGCTTCTTTTGACACAGTTGGAGTTTACCGCTACAGATAGAATTCACCAGACTACTTCCTATCATGTGAATGCACCACCACAAAGTTTGCTGCTCCAACCAAACAACTGATAATGGAAACAACTGTCTCAGTACTTAAGTAGTGTTTAAAGGATGTTATGATGAATTGTTGTATATTTTTAATCCTAATATTTAATTTTTAAGATGATAAACCCATTTATCTTGTAAGCCCTAATATGAAACAGAGAAGTCATTATAACAAACTCCTAATCTTTGCTTTATTTGACACTATATGTAACCAAACTTAGCCTGGCTTCAGTGTATGTGAAACCCACACAGTGAATTTAATGATCACTGCAAAGGTTGAAGGAGACTGGATACATAGACTTGGATGTTTTACTTGAGTGCATGCAAAGCTCTCTTAAAGTTGGAGTCTTGAAGATTTTAATGCCAAATGTGAGTCACCCTGCTGCCTGGTCTGGCCCTCACAAGAACTCATCAGTTTTCCCCGGGTGCCTGGGCTTGGATCTGATGTTCACTGGAACCTGTTTTGTATGCGGAGCAATGTTAACCACATCTGGAGTGGGGTCTGGTTGTGTGTATCACACTTTGGAGGTCGGCCAGTCTACTTGTCCGTGTGTGTTGGTGACACCGCAGGCCATTAAAAGAATGATGTTGTGGACCAGGGCACTCTTCATCTACAGATCTGTAATGGTTTTCACTCTGCGGTGTCCCACTGTGCAAAGATGAAGATGGGAAACATCGGCTGAAAGAATCAACTGTGGTCCGACCATTGCGGCTGACTTTTTGCATGTTCTTTGGTAGCTTAAAACAAACACAGCGTGGATGGACCTGAAACCAATCTGTGCAGTGTCAGCTTCATCGCAAAAGAAGATCCAACAATCTTTGGCATGCCACGATTCATATTATACTAGAACCACCCAACACGGCTGGCCAGCTCCACTCTGTGATCACTGCATGATAACGATCTCAGAGCTGATCCAGTGCAGCACCCCACAGCAAGATGTAAACACTCACCCAGTGAACAAAGGTTCATTGTACCAATAGTAGTCCATGTGTTAAACATGCTAAAAGAAATACACAAGAAAACAACATCATCTGCATCAGCATACTGGTCTAACCCCAAACCAGTTCACCGCGGATGCCACCAATAAAGGTAATATGTTTCTGCTCAGGGAACAGATGTCTATCGTGACATCATGTCCCTACAGTATGAGTGGGTTGGAGCCATAGTCTATACAATTTAAATGTAACTGAATGAAGTCGCGTGGTGTAAACATGTTGAAAATTGAAATTGCCTTCTCAAAGTAATAATTTGCCTTTTATTCCAGCATCAGATCAATGTATATACACGCTTTTTTGCCCGTCACGGTCTGTTTTTCTATACCTCTGAACATTAATTAAGCATTGAATAATGACCCGCTACACTGCAGCTAAATCCTGCATGTGAATGGATTGTTTGTCGCAACCCAGCGTTTATATCTCTCACTTAAAATCATTTTAAACTCTCTGTCTGGTTTACTTCACCAAAACACATCAGTTTCACTGAGAAGCACATCCTACTGGTGTCACCAAGGCTGCTGTGTGACGTAAGAACCTGATGTCTGACCATTCATTATTTTATGTCAGAAAGTTAAAATTGAAAGTAATCAAGACATATTTTCATTACTTCCTCCAATTTAAAACCACACCAGTAATTCAGGCTAAGCTGGGTTTTTCCATAACTCATAACTCAGGTCTGTCTCAAATTACTTTTTATGGCGATGCTGCTGTTTGTGGGACCAGGTTATTTTAATATTATATTGAAACTGACTTGAGTTTGATCTTAAAACTGTAGTGCGGGACTTTTACATATAAATGAATGTCTGTTACATTCAAGCGCTGACTAAGCCTATCACTGCCAGGTAAATCTCTCTGTATTTCGCAGTATAGCGGAGTTTTTAAATCTGGTGTCTGTGGCGACATTCCTGCGCTGGCGCACAGGTAATGATGCGTTTTACATCAACCAGCAATGATTGTTTTGCCAGAGCTGAAGGGTCTGGAACTCACGCATGCGGGAGCTCTCCGGCTCTGCAGGTTGATCTTGGCTGACGGGAGGAGCGACCGTAGCAACGGAGTAGGCTACAGCAACTAGGAGTATGGCGGAAAAACCTAAGAAACATCCAAGTAAAGTTTTTGATGCTCCAGATAAAAAAGAAACTCGCCATTCAGAGGAAGGATTACAATCAGAAAAAGAGAGCGATCGACGGCGAGGACAAACACGGATAACCACTGGTGTAGCTTTTCCTCGTTGGCGAGCGCTCAAAGAAGAGAAGGGACTGAGGGCAGACATGGATGTCGCGTTACTGCTCTTGGAAAGGTTGGTATTTGTAAAATATTTAGGCTCTGTAGCTATTACATTTACTCTACCTAAATAATGGATTATTGTCTTGGAACTCAGAAAAATTCTCTGTATTTTTCTAACGTCATAAGCTCGCCTCGACAGCGTTCGTGTAATTACTCTCACTGCCAGAAGGGGAGACAAAAGTTCTGCACTCCAGCTTTAAAGTGGTTGCTGAACTGGGGAAACTCTCAGTCATTACGTTTTAGAGCAGAGAAGTAATTAGCATGTCTGTTAGTAAATAAAGCCTCTGGTGCCGTGGAATTTAATATTCTTCTACCTCAGTGAGTTGATATGCTTTCTGGCGATGACCTCAAAAGTCCTCTTTACAGACTTAACTTCCCTTCTGCCAAAGCCAAAAGTACTTGGAGAGTTGAAGTGGATTATATTGTGATGCTCTGCCAACTGTGCCTGCAGATGCAGAGCCATTAAAGCAAGGGTCTTTTGTAATCCTTGGTCGTCTCCAAGAGAGAACTAAGGCCGCCTGCATGTTGCGGCATGTTGGGCAATCTAATGCTACAAAGACACTAAGAAGCGAATTGCCCTCTTGATTTCATTGTTATCAGGTTCATAATCAGTGGATATGATTGGCCAGTGATCTGGGACTGGTGCGAGAACAACCTTGATTTGACACACACATTTCCACATCTGCTGAAATGACGAGCCCGGATACTTCTACTTCTTTATGTGTGAAGCTAAACAGCAACACTGGCATTGTCATGAAATACCACTAATCTTAATTTTAAAACAGATCAATTCTGTTGCTGTGCGAAGTTAAAGTAAATACACCAACCTCAGGTGAAACGAATGATTTAACACATTTTTCAACGGTGACCAAAAACTCAGAATATGGTGCTGTTGAGACACTGCAAACCATAAATTCTGTATCAATTTGTCATCTTGAAAAAGTGGAAAAATTACACTTTATCGAGCGATCACAGCAACCTAATTGTTATAAAGAACCCCCAGTTCTTGGTATAATTAATAACAGCGAGTCCTGTGTGACCTCTCTCATCATCTTTCACCAAAGTC
This sequence comes from Oplegnathus fasciatus, assembly GCA_003416845.1. Lineage (NCBI taxonomy): Eukaryota > Metazoa > Chordata > Actinopteri > Centrarchiformes > Oplegnathidae > Oplegnathus > Oplegnathus fasciatus. Next base: position 1,192,401 of record NTHP01000116.1, on the reverse strand, counting down.
CATGTTTAATCTCAGCCTTTTTGGCAAAAACACCATTTAGCTCAGCCCAAAGGAGGAGTACCAGACATGAGCTAAAATAGACATTTAGATTCACAAATAAATGGAGAAAAACAGGACTCTCATCCAGAATACACTTTTGCTTCCCAATCAGACTAGTCAGCTGGGGCTCTTGGTCTTCAATCAAACGTGGAAAGAATAGTACCATGCAGGATGCAGCTTTAGATCAGTGTCCTCCTGATGTTTGGATTGTAACTAATGATTTACTGTAATCGTAAGTGCTGAGAGCACTTCAAATGTTTCCTTGTTATTAGATTTTTTGGACTTATTCCGGGTGGTTTTTTTCATGTATCTGATGAGTTCACTGAGAAAAACAGATGTTTCACTCGCTGTTGAAAATCACCACACCAGTGTGCATGATACAGGAATATTGTGAGCAGTTATAAGTTACCTTTTGGCTATGAGTGTTTCTCAAGTTTTTCTGTAGCCGTTTGACTCTACTTCATCATTCGAGCGAAAATATGCTTTGCATTCAGTCTGAACAAACCTTTAACAGCTGACATTGTTAGGACGCCTGACCTAACTTTAAGGAAATCAGCATGAGGGAATATGAACACTAATGGTGGACGTCACCACTGTGAAGGATACTGTGTGTTTTGGAAAGCAGAAGCCATTAGCATGCGTGCAACAGCCCAGTCTGTCAGGTTTGTGTCTGAGAGAGTAATGACTTTGGCTGCAGCTCCTGCCAGTAAAAAGTACCTCTGCTCAACCTCCTCTACTTGAAATCCCAAAAATGCGTCCCAGGGCAGAACAAAAAGATAGACAATGACAGCCTTGTCAGCACTGAGGTGTTTCCTAAGTAATGGGTTGACACATTAAGCCAAGATGAATCTGCACACAGGTATCTGGAGAGGATGTGTCCTGTTAGTGATAAAACTCCTATCGACTCAAGATCTGTGAAACTGTTAATCAGTCAGGAGTTTACGAAGTTGTTTTAAAGTGATTTGTTGATGTTATACTTGTTAAATAAAGAGGAGTATTAGAAAATACACTGAGGCTTTTGTAGTTTTTTTCACCACTACATTAAAGGGCATTTATCGAAATGGGATCATGCTCTGCCAAAAATGTTTACCTGTATAGAAATGAACACTGGTGGTGGAAGTATTTAGAGTCTTTACTTAAAGGTGCTTTATGTAACAATTTATTAATCGTTTTTGTACTTAAAGTTGTAATAAGATTTTCATTTCGTTGTCTTTCGCAGCACCTATGGCGATAATCGGTAATTGCAGGTGTGTTTTTGGACCTCACTTAAGTTTCAGTTTCAGATTCCTCGCCTGTAGTCATCAACCTTTTTTTTGTTTGTTTGGCCAAAGTAACCGTTTACACACAGCTCTAGCAGAGACAGAGAGAGAAAAAACAGTAAGCCGCTTCACACACAGGTGAGTTGTTGCGTTAAAAGCCTTGTTAAAAGCCTAACTGTGCACCACTTGTGATTTTTCCGGGAAAGTCCCTCCCAACACCCGGGTCATAATGCTGCAAATGCAAGGGCTTTCATCAGTGGGTCATAGGCTCAGTCACCATTGTGTTGCATCATTTGGCGATAGATAGTGACTTAACAGACATTTATTTAAAAGAAAATCTGAATGAATGAATGAAAAATCAAAATTGAGATTATATCTTTAAAGTATTATAAGTAAATGCAGAAAAATGTCCCCTGTGATTGTTATGCTATTATATATTATATCATTAGATTATTATTTCTCATGCATTAATGTAAAAGCAGCATTTTACTGCTGTAGTTGGTTGAGGTGGAGCTCATTTTGAACTATTTCTATCAATCGACTCATCGTTTCAGCTTTATATACTGATGGGTAGTTATAACAAAAATATATAACATACATAACATATATAACAAAACATCATATTTTATAAGCTCTTTGTTTGGTTTGTATGCAAAAATCTTAATTTGTAAAGTAATTAAAGCTGTCAGATAAATGTGGTGGAGTAAAAAGAACCTTTCCCGCTGAAATGTAGTGGAGTCTAGTTAATAAATAAACCCCCTGTCATGTTACCCTACGACCGTGTGCAGATTTGTTGGTTCTCCCTCGTACGACGGAGGAGGAAGACTTCCTTTACATTCTACAAACAAACATCTGTCACATGGATACAGTGAGTTGGATGTTATTCTTATTAACATAAATGTGTGTTGACGCAGCTTGGGCTCAGTGGCCAAGCGGTTTTACTGCTACATTTGATAACTGAATCAAACCCAGGCCTAGACGGTTGATAGTGGCATGAGAACAAAGTAAAGACTCAAGTAAAGTACAAGAACCTCAGATTTGTACTTAAAGATAGAATCTTGAAGATTTTCATTTAAATAAATGTCTGTTAAGTCACTATCGTCGAATGAGGCAACACAATAGTGATTGAGCCCATGGCCCACTGATGACTACAGACAATGAAACGTCTCAAACAAGTGCAAATCCAAAGAAAAAGAAACAAATTCAACAGGGACTGAGGGGAAATACAGATGTGGCTCTCTTTCTCTTGCACTGATAGGTACCGTTAACGTTTATAAATATAAAATCTACACACCTGCAATTACCGCTTATCACCATAGGTGCCGCCAAAGAAAACAAAATGGACTGAATGGAATGAATTACTTTAAAGCTAGGGTTGTTAATGTTGAAGAAACCAGCAAGAGTAAGCTAGATTTTGAAAGTATACTAAAAAAAGTGCTTCTAAAAGACAAGGCAAAACAATTAGTTTATGTGCCCATCAGCTTCAAAATAGTTAAAGATCTCCTCCAGACATGTTTTAAAAATATAAATACTCTGCTTTGAATAATAATTTGTCTCTGATAAGGTTTTTTTCCACGTAAAAAGTTTAAATAACTCATTAAAAATTCCTAAAATCTTAAAACCTCTCCTCCTTCTCCCTCACTGAAAAATTCAGAATCTATGTAAATATTGTTCATTTCAAAAGCTGGACACAAGATGTCTCCTACTTCACTGAAAAGTCCTTTCCCAGTGTTGGTGACCTGGAGCTTTCAAGTTTCCACACCACACTTGTAAGTCATGTCAGTACAGAGAAACTTTCCTCCCTCAGCAGATAAATGTGAAAACAAACTCTGCACATCCATCGTTCAGTGAAGCTCAAACATCACAGTCAAGGAACAAGAACTCATTTTTGATAGGAGGGGGCCTTTACGCTTTTACTGTCCGGCAACAAGGGACCCCTGGATTGAATTTCTCTTATCTCTAGACCAAACTGAACCCTTTCACATGAGACACATGTACAGTATATAATATATCTGGGATCTTGAATTGCATGCTATTATGGCCCAAACCTGCAAGTTTTCATTCCTATCAAGCATTGCAACAGCTGATTTCATGAGGAGGAATCTACCACTGCAATCAGCTGCTGCAGAGTTTTGGAGGAGACTTGCTGACTCACAGCTCTGTGTGGCACATAGCTGCCATGTGCATTGTTTTTGCATTCCACGTTCTTTAATAAACTGCCAACGAAAACTCAGATGAGAGAAAACAGGGCTGAAATCCCAAAGGGTGAAGAGAGTAACACATGATCAGAGTAGTAGCTGGCTGCCGGGACGTGGGTGGAGGGCCTTCCTCTTATCAACCTCCCACAAGGCTTTCTCTGTGGGAAGCAAAACAAAACCTTGCTGCTGGATACTCTCATTACCAACAGTGATCCTATCGGCTTTTGTTTATTTGCTTTCAGATTCAAAAGGAACACATTGTTCTGGCACTTTCCGGGCCACATAGATAAAGATGTTTCCACGTCAAGATAAGGTTAATGGCTGCTGAACTGAGTCTTCCCATGTGCTGTCTGCCATAGACTGGCCACCAGGAACTCTGTCATTGTAATAATTAGCTGATGTTTGAAATAAGTGGAAAACTAGTGGTGGTGAAAAACATCACAAACTCCCTGTAAATGGCAGAGAAGTTGCTACCACACTCTGATGGAGGTATTGTTATTGGTGACAAAAAATGAAAATGATTTAGAATCAAAATTAAAGTGTCTGCCGTCATGGCAACAGCTGCTTCATTCTGCTGTCTTCCCTTTTCTGCCTCAAGCTCTTCTGATTAATGTCTGTGCTGTGCATACTAACCTCCCCTGTCATTCCAGACCATCACACCTGTCCTCCAGCCGTCACTATTTCATTACCCACCTTATCTCATCAGCTGACCCAGTCACCTGCCCACCCAGCTGCTCCTCATTCCCAATCAGATGATGTTGTTGTGATCTTGACAGTCCTAACCCAGATTTAAAAAGGCTAGTTAAGTCATTTCTCCCGTGTGAATCAAGTCAACACACATTTGGCGTAGTGACATAGCGTTGTGTCACATCCAGGCAGCCAATGTGATAAAATGCAACAGCAGCCTCTCACAAATTTAAATGAACTAATTCATAAATTTTTCGCTGAATTGCATCCAACAATATAGAATAAATAAGATCTTTTTGATATGTTTTTTTTATTATTAATGAACACTAAACGAACACTAAAAAAAAAGTTATATATATATTAAAATAGGCCTCTCCAGGGAAAGATGCCCATCCAATAGGTTTCCTCTGGCGAAGGGACTGGTGACCTTCAGTCATCCCAGAATTAAGTGTTTTCAAAGTCATCCTGTTAACATTTGGCAGTAGGTTTTTTGTTTTTATCTGTTAAGCATTTTTAGTGCAGTTCTTTTCTGTACCTTTTCATCCCATTCTTATCATTAGTTAGATATGGTTGATATTTAAGATTTTGCCTACATTTGTTTTTACTGTGTTCCTGTTTCATTATTTACTATATTCACCATATTTCTTGGTAATTTGTAACATTTGCAACATCCTAACACATACTCACCTTTTCTGTACAGTTTTTCTTTCAACTGTATCTCACGGTCTTCATCAGTGGATGGAGCCCAGTTGTCATGGAGTTGGTTCAGATGTCATCATTTCAATCAGGAGAGACTTAGTTAAGAGTGAACAATACATTTATTGGAGTACAATAAAATTAGATGTGTGAAGAGTCTTTGGCGATTAGACCCCGTCGTGACACAGTTAGAGTTAAGGGTTAGTGATGCCATGAGAGGACAGAAATATCCCCCCATGGGTTCCAGACACTGGTGGTTTTGGTGAAGAGATGAGGAGAATGCTGAAGATCTGGATGGATGTGATTGGAGTGGGATTTAGATGGGCTTGGAGGAAGGAGCCCTGGGAGCCGGATGTGATGACAACTGGAGGTGAATGGGGCGGAGGAGGGTTGTCTCAATTTCGCACTGAAATGACAGCTGACAGCAGCAGAGAGAACGGTTTTAACATTTGACAGCAGCAAGATGATTGACTCGGGGAGATCGTGACAAAATTTGGTTGGTTAAACAGAAGGAGTGAACGCCCACAATCAGCTGATAGTGTGTGATGCAGAAAGAGGGGGAGAGAGAGAGAGGGAGAGAGAAAATGTAAATGAATGAGAGCATAGAAAGTCTTCCTGATTGAACTTACGCTGGCTTCATGTGACCTAAAAATGGAACTTCGCTCACATGCCAACAGGTGCTGAGGTATGACTGAAAGCTCAGAAAAAAGCCAATAAGTGGACCTTGAATTGTGTTTTCTTTCATTTTACTTTATAAGTTTCACTTTAAAGTACAATATGTGCAATATGAATCCCATTCAATCATACATGCATATGTCCACATATTTACACATTGTTTTACCCATCTCTGTGCACATTTACTGATTTTCTACACATTCAGAAGTCTGAGTCCCAGTTGAGGCACAACTCTCTACACAACACAACTAATTATAGAACAATATTGGCCTCATTAGTTTTCATATTTAATGTATAATGTGAATTTTCAGATCTTAAATGTGACAGAGTCACATTCTTCATATGTGAACTTAATTGAACATAAACAGATTCAGACTCAAACACTCAGTGTGCCAACAAAGCAGATTTTGGATGAAACAACAGACCAGTATGCAATGAATAATTTCAAACTAACTGAGAACATATTAAACTTTCATTGGTGTACACTGTAGCACTGCAGTTGCATGTGGATATATCTAAGCTTCAGCATTGCTCTTGAGGCCGGAGGCGCCAAAACAAACTTTTTACATCAATGGTAAATATTAAATATTTTTGTTACATGTTGGTTTTTGGGAAGTTTGAGGACTCTCTTGCGCATACAAATGTGTTTGGCATTAATGTGAAGTTTTGTGATTTACGGAAATAAATGAAATGGATGATAATCACTGAAACAACATAAATGATGCAGTAATTGATCATTTCTCATCCTTAACCGTGTCTGTTGAATGGAAGAGACTTTGAGGCAAGAACAGGCTAATCTTTCAATAAGAGCATTTACATGCACACTAGTGCCCCTGATATGAGTCTTTTCCAAGTTTTAATAATATTTGACATGAAACATAAGCCTGTATATTCATATCCCTGTAGGATTCTAACATTATCAGATATCTGATCATCTGTGCAGCAGTGTCTTTGACTCCTTAACATCCCTGATGAAAAGTCATTTCTCTACTGAGGTCTAGGTAACATTAAACTAGAAGAATATGAGGAGTCATATTGATCACATAGAAGCCTAAAATTGAATTTCAGAGAGAGCCCAGACCAAAATGACAAACCAACCAGCCTAACTAGAAATAAAACCACAACACTAAATACAGTAGGCTATCTAAAAAGACAGTCACAATTTTAAACATAACTCCCTAATACAAGAAAACAGAGGAAAAGACAATGGAACAAAAATGGCAGCCCTCTCCTACAGAGCTTCCTGGCAAGGAGTTAAACAAAAATCTCATAGCTCACCAATGAGCTTTCCCAAGCCTACAAACGTGTGTAAAGCACCTGTTAAAGCCCTCTTCAGCAATGCTCTCAGCTTATCGATAAGCTTGGTTCAGCGAACCTCAAGGTCTGAATTGCGTTGGGATGCTTGAACCCCGTTACACTACTACTATATACTGTACACTACTCATGTTTAGGATGCACCTGCGTGCATACATGCACACTTGTATCCCAGTTATGAATCTCATTCCAAATTTAACCATATTCAGTATATTGCAGTTGCATTGAATACAAGTAACCAAGTTATTTATTCATGATTTGGACACAGCAGTGAAGCGCAAGGTCACAAAATAAGTGGCAGCCAACAGTTTCAGTTAATGCTATAACTACGAGCGCCAGCCCCTCCTCTCAGCATCGGGTGTGCAGTGCAGTGTGAGCAGTGGTTTTGTTTTACAAGTAAGTGCACACATTGAACATCTGAACTTGCCCTCGCGGACTTCAGTCGTACGTACTGTGACGTGTTCACTGTCATCACGTCAGGTCTGTTTTGGCCTTTTTTCTTTGCCTATATATTTGGCATTCCATTGCACAGCTCTTATAGGCTATCACTTAGAGACTACAATTATAAAATGCATTTTGATTTCCTCTGTAGCCTTTACTTCTACATATTTCTGTATCATGATGTGGTTGATTATTTCTGGCCTATATGATTCAAGTAACATTTTAATAAAGTCAATGTTTTACACATTCATAATAAGTTCTTTGTTTTAGTCGACACTTGGAAAAACTACAACGTCATGTCCGTATTGCAATGAACTGTGGGTAATTAAATCAGTGAAGCCCGGTGAAGTCCGCACCCCAAGCATTCATTCAGTCCTCTGCTCCCGACACACCCGGAGAAAGCTTGCCATCCCTGATTAAATTTAATTTGGACTGTTACAATTCCAATTTCATTTGTTCAGTGTGTTGCTGAATTTTTTCCAACTCAAGTTACTTCTCCATGTCCATTTTTAACCTTATTCTTTCCTGCTCAAATTGCAAAACCAACAGCTCCTTTTGCTGTTCAAAAGTCAAACCAGCCTTAGGCACCACCGCTGGCACAGGCACGGCCAGGAAAACTCTCCCTTCCCAAAAACACCTTGTTCCAAGAAGGATGCCAAAACCTCAGCTGTAATCTCACCCTTGCATTTCTTCTCCCCAACACTAGCGCCATAATGCTCTGCTATCTGTACTAGCTGCTCCTTAGTACAACCATTAACAAACGCTTCTGTAGGCGCATCAAAAAAAACTCCAACAAGGAAGCCATAACAACCAGTTCCCGGTACCTATCAAAATGTATTGTGTTAACTCCCGACACGCACATTAGGCAGAAGTCAACCCACAGAGCATTTCCCGCCAACTTCCTAACCAAAACTTGCCCATACTCACCCCTAGTCTTCATGCGGCTTGCGGCGGGTATTTATGCACTGGAAGCCAGCGGATTTGGAAGGCAACCCGCTAACAGCGGAGCCCCCAAAATCACACGGAAGTGCCCCAGAGACAGTTGTCCAAAAACAACTGACACTAACCACGTTGCCACAACACTACACAAAAAGAAAAAAAAAAAGAAAAAAAAAAGACGCAATCCAAAGGGGATCCACCACTACAGCCTGACAGGGAAATCTGGACACCCAGCGCATCAGGTCAGCAAAACTTACCTTCTGTTCGGCACAGGGAAAAAAATAAATGCCTCCAAGGAACCAGAAAAGCACATGGTGCATCTCCCAAAACCCCAGTACAACTGGCAAACAAAACGGCCACCCAAAGCAAACATGCAGCTGGGCCCAATTGACCTAATCAGTGTGTAATCAACACCATGCATGCGCCACGCCAAAAACCAACCTGATGCACAACCAAATGAATTAGCAAAATAAGACCAACTAAACAGGCCTACCATAAAGCAAACTGGAGTGGACAAGCCAATTTGTTACAACCTGGCTCTGGGGCCATGACAAATATGGAAGATACACCATTTTAACGGTCTAACAAAGCAAATGAATAAAGTGCTCAACTAAACATGAACAAGACGTGGAATGTGGGTATCAGTGGAATCAGCAGTGTAAGGTGTGCATGAGTGATGGTGATAGTGTGTGTATGTTGTAAGGTGCATAAAAGAACAAAAGAAGAATTAAAGTAATGCTGCCGTCCTCACGCAACTGGCAGGGCACCTGCAAGAGAACAAATGAGAAGGAGTGAGACCAAGTCAAGCCAGCAAAGCCATGGGGGAAAGCATGAGTCACAAGATCTCGTTTTTATAGGCTGGTGACACCGGGCCCAGGTGTCACCAGGAGGAACTAATTAACATACTGCTCAACTATGAAATGAAATGCATGGAAACAACAAGACACTGTTGACTAAACAGCAGGGGTCGCCACAGCGGTATATTATATTTATGTCTTGGACTTCCCAAATTTATTGCACAGCAAGCCATAATACTTTCAAGGGTAGAATGTGAATTTACATTTCAGGAGAGACTAAAACTCCTGTCGATGAGTTTATGATGTGCAGTTATTTGAGAAAACAATTAGGGCTATATCTAAAAACATTATTTTGATTAAAAGGTTTCATTCAGTTAGTCATATCAGGGTACAGCTGTGTGCACACTAATGCCTATTCTACTGTATAAATACCATGAGAAAAGCAATCTGACCACTTAAACTGATCATCTCTAACTATCCTGCTGACACTACAGAGGAAACGGCCTTTGGAGATTTGCTTAAAGTAAAAAAGTCGGCTGCTATATAAATGATCTCACCATATAAACTTGGTATTTTTGTGGAATACAAAAAAGCAGACAAAAGCACAAAAGGTCATTTAACCAAATTAGCCACAATTTATAATTAAGAAAATGGAAATGATGAAATACTGGAGACTGCTGATGCAACACATTCCTGCTCTTGATGGCTAAGGGATAATTACTGAAAAAGAACTTTACACATTCTACAAACAGTTATGATGGACAGTATTGGTAAGAATAAGTGGGGTTTTTTTCTTTCGCGAATTTAAAGAGGTCTTGAGTGTGTGCCTCAGCTAAGAAGCCCTGAAAACAGTGTGTACACTCAAAACGTTCAGGGCTTAAGCCCCGACAAAATCACCTGGCGACGCCAATGTAATAGCATTTTCATCATTTACTCCCATTTGAAATGTTGTAATAAACATGCTGTCATACTTTGTCTTTGGCTGTTTGACACATCTACCTTAACCAGTGTTACAATCTCTGGACCAGACCAGAACAAATAGCTTTCTCCTATCTTCTGCACTCATTATATCTTCTTCATTATTGTGCTCACAGGTCAGAACTTACCAAAACCTATTAATAAATATACACTCTTAAATATAAAATGTTAATTACCTGAGAGCACAAATGGGGTTATTGATTAGTTATCTGGGTCATGGCCCAACTTTCAGTGGCTTTATCTATACCAGATCCAGAGGAGTTTTTATTCTTCATCAGTCAAAGCTGTGCTGTCAAACCAGTTGCCTTCAAAGTGGGTCTCAAAATTAGGATCACAGCACTGAGCTTGCAGGTGATTCTTTACAGCCCTCTTTTTGCTTATTTTCTCACATCCTACAGATGAATAAGATAAGATTAGATAAGATAGGATAAAATAAGATAAGATAAACCTTTATTGTTCCCCCACAGGGAAATTCGGTTGTAGCGGCAGTACAATGACAGCAATAAGTACAGATAAGTACAGAGGTAAAAGAATAAATAACAGAGGTATATAAAAACTAGAATAAAAAAAGAATACAAAATAGAAACTATACACAAGCACAGGACAAGCTGGACAGCAGACAAACAACAACTTAAAGAGAAAAAACTTGCAAGTCTTAATATCACTTAATTAATAGTTTAATGATTATTTATCTTAACCCCTTATCTTATCTTACATATATATATATATATATATACATATACATACAGATGGGAAAATTAAAGGAAAACCCTGAATAAATGAGAGGAGAAACATAACGAATGCAGATGCTTCCATTGTACCATGCACTGCGATAAATCTGAGGTGTCGTGAGTGAGGAAAAAAGAAAAAACAAAGTTCTGGTACATACATTTGAGTTTTCACTAATCTTTACTTTTGTGTGTAATATTGTATAATTATTTATGTGTAATAATTTATGGTTATTCAAATTAAATCAAGTGAGTACTTGGAAAATGTCTCTTTAGGTTTCTGATTCTGACTCAATAAAGCTGATTATGATTCTGATTTAGTGGAAAAAACAGTGTGTTGTGTTTTATAAACTTATATGTTTTTTATAACAAACTTGAATCTGAAAAGTAACTTGTAACTATTGCTGTCAGATAAATGTAGTGGAGTAAAATGATAAATATTCTCTCTGAATTGTTGTGGAGTAGCAGTATAAAGTAGCACAAAATGGATATTCTCAAGTAAAGTGCAAGTACCTCAAAAGCACAGTACTGTACTAAGTACTGTAAATGTACTTAGTTACTTTCCGCTACTGCTCACGACAGGGCAAGCTGGAGAGGAGTTTTTTTCAGCCAGTTAATTATATAAAGTTAGCTACTTATTGAAATCACAGTAGCAATAGTGACATAAAGTGGTGACAAGCTAAAGTTAACATGCTGATGATATTACAGCAACCTTCTTTAATAATGTTCCATAGATTCAATATCGTGTAAAAGATGAAGCCTATAAATGTTTTTTAGACTCGAATATGCCAAACTCACTTGAGCATTCAGAAGACATATAACAATAATAACCCACAGTGTGAATATAATTCTTTATGCCTACCATCTCTTTAGTTAGCATATTTCCTCTGCCCTACTCACTGTTAACTACCTTTTACATTACAGCATCTGAGAGCCATGCATAATGTAAATTTTCTTCTACTGTAGGCAGACTGATTACCCTGTTGCAGCCTCATCTGCTAAAAGAGGTGTTCGGTACAATATGTCACTTTTAGCTTTAGTGGAAAATGGCATGTGGAGAATATCAAGGTGATTTTAGTTTGTCTTCTTCCTCTGTCCCCCAACCCAAGCTCCCACCTCCCAGCAAGGTTATTAGTCATGAGGAGAAGTATGGAAGATGATTCCATATATCAGTTGCTGCTCAAAGAAAGTAACTGCAAAGGCAGCATACACAGAATATGATCCCATAGGCAAGGGCCTTGCCAGGGAATTAATGCTGTGCCATAAAAAGGTGTTAAATGCTCTGCCTGAGGGCTACTTTGGTACAGGACCTCGGTAGAATGTTACACAACACTGTTACTTTGGATTAAATACTGCAGGAGCTACTCAGAGCTGTGGTTAAAGAAACAAGATAACAAGTAAAGTCCTGTTAACAGCTTATAATAAATCATTATTTGAAGAGCGGCAATAGGGCAAAAGCGGTGAGGTTCATCTTCTGGTGAGCGTGACTCTCCTCAGCAAATTGTGGCAATCTTGAATTTTGATATTTATATATTCATTTATTTTAATATTTTTGATATTGTGTAAATAGGTCAGCAGTACCAAAGGAAAGGTCAAAGGGTCACCAAAAACATTACAATTCATCCCATCAGGAAATTTCATGGAAATTCAAACTGTTTTCTACATTCCTTGTCATTGACCAAAGTGTCAACCCTGTCTTCTTGAAATTAAGTTTATATGCAGCTAATGTTACATCAGCAAATACATTTTGGAGGAAATCTAATGTCACCTGGATTACATTTTATATTAATGTAATGAGGAAATGTTGTTCATGAACGTATGGGGCAAGTCACAGATACTGAACATACCAGTAAAATGTTCACTGACGGGTCTTGTACCCACACACAGGATTCAGGATGCAGCCTCCCTATGACTATGGCTGGTTTATAAATGTAGTGCTTCATTCACTCTGTCACTCAGGGTTGAAAGTGTTGGTCAAGGGGAAATTTTAGCCCGATGGTGGCGATAGAGGAAAGCTCAGGAGGTCACCACATTAGAATCATCCTGTGGGGACCATGAATGTCCATACAAGATCTCAAGGCAGTTAGTGTCAAGATGTCAAGATACCCTGAACCAAAATGTTGGACTGACAGAAATACCAACTGGGAGACTCTCGATGGACCACTATGATCTGAGGGTGAGGGTCACGTGACCGACAGGGGTAGCCAAGCTAGCACTATCTAGCAAGTTAATCCCTTAGCATATTTGCTGCCAGGTGACCACATTTGTCTTTGCGAGCTATTATGACAACGTTGGCTGACAATGTCGTTTCAGGAGGAATTCATTGTTAAAAATGATGCTTGTTGTCTTTTTACTTCAATGGCAGAGCTGGGCTCTCTTGATTATCTGAGGTTTCTGCAGCCAGACACTCTGAACAGAGCTGGTAGAAGTCATTTGTTGGTCACACAGTAAAGATTAAACAACTATAAGAAAGTAACTCTAGCATGGAACAGTAAAACAGATGCAGAGCATGGGTGTCAAACTCAATCAATGAAGGGACCATCATAACAAATGAAAATGAATTTGCTGGCCAGGTTACTCCCGGTGAAACAATTGGGGTGGCAGAAAATAACTACTTCAACACAGAAAATTAAAGAAGAATTAACTCCCCCTGTGGAATCCCCTCGCACACCTAAGGTATCTAAAAGGTACACATCTCCTCTGATGTTATTCTTTATTAATTTTGTTCTAGAAGGGTCAGACAAACAGGCAAACAAATCCGACAAGGGGCAGGCAGGGGAATCCAAAGTCCAAGAATCAGGCAAAAAGGTCCAAACAAAGCAGGTCAGTCAAAACAGGAATCAAAACACTGGAAATCTAGGCAATGCACACCAGACAATCTGGCAGAGAAACAATGGATCTGGGCTGGAAGGCCTATACATGTATACTGTGAGTGGCTGATGAGGGAATGAGCAATTTCTAGTTCAATAGAAGAACACACTAGCAGTGAGGTGAATATATCATTTGTTTCTTACAGCGTTTGGAAAGAGCTGGTGTCGGAGTCCTTTGTAGGGTCGGGTCTGAGTCTAAAATAAAAGCAGAGGAGTGGTATGACTGGCAGAGCTCCATCCACACCAGATATCAGGGTGGAGTCCGAGAATGATCCCTGGACAGGGCACAGACTGTTCCCTTTAAACACTGCGTGACAGCCACACTGTGACGGAGTGTGTGTGAGAGAAGACAAAGACAACAAATGGTATTTTAGTGTACCGAGTAATGCTCATCCAGCCATAGACTTTTACATGAAACAGCATATATGACATTCTAAATAATGGCCTTACAATACAGACTGCAGTCGAAAAGAACTCTACAGTTAAAAGTACTGTTGGAGGACAGAGGACACAAAATATTTATGAGGTGTTTTAGAAGATCTTTAACTGCGCTGAGAATGATCCATTTGTCCAACTGCAACATCATAGTTTATTCCTTAAATGCATTTTCATTATTATTTATCACATGGACTGGGGCCTGAACAACAAAGGGGCATTCATAATATGACCTACTGTGACTAAGATCTGTATTCCACATTTATTTTTTCCTGTTCCTGCTATATCCTTTTTTTTTNTTTTTTTTATAAAATAGAATTTTCTGTATTTGATGATCCCAACTGAAAGCCTGCTCCATCAACAGAATATAATCCAGTTTTATGAAAATATACAACATACAATTATTTGGATTCCAATATGCCAATTATTCAACACAATTCTTTTTTCAATTTCATGCAACAAATTTGAACTGAAAAATGAAAATAAGCATCAGATTAAACTGCACAGTACAAATAAACACAAGTGAAGTCATTTTCCTAGTAATTAAAAAAAAAAGTGATTAACAAATGAAAGCTAGTCAGGATTAAACAGAGCATGCAACAGTGGTGCTCTTGATTTCTTTGCCAAAGCTCCAACAGTGGCAAAAAGTTGATACATTTATGAATCAACATCAAATCCTCTGCCTTTGATTTGAAGTTTCTCCAGTTCTTATCATCTCTCAGTCATTTCAGTGTTCATTTTTCATTAAATATGTCTATGTTTCTCGTCTGAGAGTGTAGTTGATCAAATATGCTCTGCATGTAAAACACAGTGTCAAAGGCAATTCCAGGCCTGGTCTGTGCAGGAACAGATCTAAAGGGCTTAGAATACACAAGGGGAAAAGCTCTATTTCATCAAAGTAGACCTCTTGAGGAGTTAGTTTCCGAAGTCAGACGGAGGTCAGCTGCATATACACTACGGCAGGAAGGATTAGCACAAAAATGTAGGTAACAAAAGAGGATGTCATGAATGTATGTATCAACTTTCATGGAAATCCATCCAATAGTTGCTGAGACATTTTTGTCAAAACCACAAATGTCAACCTCATGGTGGAGCTAGAGGAAAAGGAGATCACCCAAAGTCATTAGGATTTATCCTCCGGGGATTCTGAATGTCTGTACCAAATTTTGTGCCAAACGTCCAGTAAATATTGAGATATTTCACTGAATAGGTGAAAACTTTGTGGGTTTTAGTAACATCAGTAATATCTTACAGCTGATTCCAGTATTTTTTAGGGGTGCTGGAGGGTGTCATGACCTCAGTATTCCTAAAATCCTGGTTATAACAGCATGTGTGGTATCTCTTTGCATTGTTATCATCCGTTGTTGACATATGTAACATATATTAACATATACATAGCACATTAATATGTGTATGTTAACTCGGTACATGCTGTAATTGCCTTATCATTTATTTTCTACAGTGATGTTTAGAATGTCCTACATCAGTGAGGACAATCGAGGTTTTCTTGGAGCCAGCATCTAGTGGCCCATAGAGGAACTGCAGCTGCACACACCCCCCACTTTGGCTTCAGTATTCAGCTGTGGTGGCTGTCCCTTGCTCTTAGATCATACCTCATTTCTGTATGTCTACCATGTACACTTACAGTGAGACCTGCACCATTACTCGTTTAACTTCTCTTCATCCTCTGTGGCACATCAGCACTGTGTGTTTCACAGTGTTTGTGATGAAATATTACAGATGTGTTTCAGTATGTTCTCTGTAGGATTGTTGTGCACAGGAAATAATGAATGGTGTGCAAATGCAATCTGGGAAAGATTCGCTATTGACTGCTACACTATTGTTGACTCACACACTTGGCCAGTTGAAGGTTGGGTTTCAGTAAGTTGAGCCAAGGTTTCAGACTAATGGAACAGCACTTAAGATGGCAGCACAGATTCTCCTGAATGAGAGTGCCAAAGGGAAGTGAAAGAGGACATATTAAAATGACTAATGAAATGGAGCTTTAGTCATCCGTGCTCTCTCTCCTGTCCTTCCCAATGATGGAGAGACCTTTGACCTCCCCACTCCAGACAGAACCACAGACGGGGCGATATGTGTTTACTGCAGGCATATTTACCTCGCCCACTGAATCTCCAATCATTGATTTGGTTCTGGAAAAAAACACTTTCTATCTCTGTCCTTCACTTCTTTCCCTTGCATCTATTTCATTCTGTGTTCATAGCAATATTGTCTGTGACCTTTACACTGCTTATTGTTGGTTGCTTTTAATTTTGTGATTAAAAATCAGAGCTTTTTCTACTGCTCCACACATTGCAAGTCACTCTGGATGAATGCGTCAGCTAAATGTCAAAATTGTAAATGCAAATGAGACAGGTACAAGCACTAAAACATGAACAGCATTTGATTACTTCCAAGAGCAGGTGGTGCCTTTGTGTGTGAGTGTGTGAGTGTTTTAGGGGGGTGGGGTGTCAGAGGTGCCTCTGTGTTTAGCAATATTTGTTAAAGTGAATATAATATTTCGGATTTTAAATAAGATCCTACATATTTGTCTTTTTCCATCACGAGTCATCTATCTATATGTTGCTCCGTTCGTTTGACCAGCAGTATCATTCTTATTCTCCATCTTTTAGGCATAATTACAATAAATATGCATGAGAGTGTAGCAGCCTGTGTGTGTGTGTGTGTTTGTGTGTGTGTGTGTGTGTGTGTGCGCGTGCGCATGCATGGCTCGGTTGGACATCAAATAATAGGCCATCATCAATCTCTGTCACACTCTCCAGGGACTTGGAGGGATGTGTGTGTGTGTGTGTGTGTGTGTGTGTGTGTGTGTGTGTGTGTGTGTGTGCATTGGAAGGAGGGGGCTTGGGGGCCAGGTCAAGTGTGTGCGTGTATGTGTGTGACTATTCAAGAGATGGAATAAATGTGGATGAGACAAAGGAAGGGTTATGGGCTTTAGAACAATGTACGAGGTGTATGTTTGTGTGTGTGTGTGTGTGTGTAAGGTGCTGTGATTGTGAAGGGCATCTGTCTTTGTGTGTGTGTGTGTGTGTGTGTGTGTGAGTGTGTGAAACACTGACATATGGACGATGCACACGGGTATAGCCACAGCATGTCATTGACGATATCTTATCTGGGAAGATTGGCAGCAGTAAGAAGTTATCTCTGCTTGCTGTTATTATTATATGTTCCCTCAGTCAGAGCCACGGTGACACGTTCTTTCTGTCTGACAAAATCACATGAGTGTCACCTTCCTCTTTGTCTACCTCTGGCATAGAAAGATTTTTTTCCCCTCACAAAGACGTACTTTTTTTTAGTGGATTCTATTTAAAGCTAGGCCGTGTGAGATGTATAGAGAGATCATACATATCTCATACGTTTAGCCTTTGACTATACAGGATTCTTCCTGTATGCATGAAATCTCTGACTGAAATAGTTAATTATATGTAATGATAGTTATTGGTTTTGGTTTATAAGGTGGTTGTTATAAGATTATAGTAAAACTCGTTATTCAGTATCATCTCATCTCAACATCTCTTCTTGTTGTAGGAGTAATATTATATACATAATATAAATAACATAACCTAATAAATGTATATTTTGTCATTATAGTGAAAAGCAAGTGTTTGTTTACAGCAGTGGTAGAGTTGCTCCAGTGGGGCGGGGTGTGGCAGGTCTCTCCGCCAATCAGCATCGTCTTTCCCCTAAGCAAGCGCTAAAGAGGCGGGACTTGTGATTCTATTAGCCAATCAGCGTCTACCTTCCTCAGTGCGGGGAGAAGTTAGCAGTCGGCTGCCAGTCTGGTCCGTAGCCACGATGGATGCAATACCATGCTGTCTGCTCGTCCTCCTGTTCTGGACAAGGATACAAGAAAATACCGGTAAGTGTCCTGAAAGGGACAACATGGAGTTGTGTTTTGTGTTTCTCAAAAGTTACTCTCGGGTCCGGACATTTCCGCCAGAAAAGCTATTTGTTCAAGAAGCCCGAAGAAGCAGTGTGTCTAACTAAGATGGCGCAGGGTCGGCGGCCAGCCTGCTGCTGCCTGTCTGAGGAATGTTTATTGTCTGGGAAAAAAAGGAGCAGGGAGCTAAAAGTCACAATTGGCTTAAAAGGGCCGACGGCTATAGCTCAGGATCAAAGCGGGCCTCTTTTCGGCGAGGTTTTGGTCCCAGCTTTTGGATTCTGCTTTGCCAACAAAGAGCACCGGAGTCCGTCCGGAGAAACAGTCCTCAGTTTCGCAAATACAAAGTTGGCAGCATCACTGAGTCGATGTTTGCTTTTTGTCAAGCAGTGGTTGTTCATTTACCTCGTGACTGGAGCACATAATTGAAGTGTGTAAGTTTGTGCTGCCACAGGGCGGACCTGTGTCTTGTTCCAGGTGACTGTTACCTTTCGGTGCGACATTGTGTCACCTCATGTTCGTCCCTCACTCATCTGAGATGCTTTGGCATCAGTCAGAAATGTTGGATGGGTGGATGTTTGGACTCTTTGGGGAAAGTAGGCAATTCAGTTCATGTCCTTATTTTTCTCGCGCTGTCTGTGGAGTCTGGCGAACGTTGTCTCGAGTCTGTCTGCCCTCTTGTCCAATTAGTTAGTTAGTTAATAAGCTGCAAAGAGTGTTAACTGGTCGTTTAACTCGCTGTTTAATAGCTGTCTGACAGATGCACATCTACTCTGCACCACCGCGTTAGCCTGCTAGCATTTAGCTGCGGCCAATATTGAACTATAACAGAGTTTCGACATTTTTCCGTTTTCGTGTTTCTCTCAAACGACGGTTTAGTGTCTGGGAAAATACAGTTATTCTTGGGATAGGTGGTGGCACTTGTGCTTAGTTCAGACACGCGAAATAGAGGGATTTGTCCCCGTAGACGGCGCGGTTAAACAGCTCGCTGTCAAAAGATGAGAAACAATTTCTTCAGTAACGTTACTTCCTCATCTTCCCAGTTGAACAGTACACAGCGCACTCAGACACGTCAAACTGTCTGTGCCAGTGTAATGCTGCTTTGTGCTGTTTAAGTCTTGAACAGTTCGTTGAAGTCTTCTGGTGTATTTGACTTTTCTAAACGACATTTCACGTAAAACTCGACTTTGAAAATAGCTTTGCAGTGATGGTTTTAATTCACTACGTGTAATCGCAGTGGAAGAGGACTGCAGTTGAAATGTTTAAGGAAGACCGAGCTACTTAGCCTCTTTCATTCATGCCGAATAGGCTGGAGTCTCCTAAAGACGCTCGGAAGGATCTTTAGTCATGTGTAACGGGGTGTATATGGTCACCGATAAGCAGTATTGAGTTACCCCGCAAGATTTGTGAATTGGATTCGGCGTTTATAGCTCCTCATTACAGAATGGCACTGATACACCAGGCACTACCGCTGCTACCGTCCTTTCTTGCTCTAGTTCCGCTGAGATCTTTATTTTCATTTTGCAGCGGAACTGTGTTCGTTTCTCTTTGTTTCAGTCGTCAGCATGTTGCAAAAGGAAAAGGCTTTTCTCATAGGTGCAGACAGCCGATAGTGTTTTTCCTATTGACGGTAGGACTCACGCGTTTCCTTTGTGTGACATTCCTTTGTGTGGAGAGAGAGAGAGAGAGAGAGCCTCATCATGAGTGGAGGAGCATGCTTTTCAAACAGCATGCATAAAGATCTCATCAGAACCGCCCCATGCCAAAAGCATGGTGGTGTCCTCATATACCCCACCACTGCCTCAGATGCAGGCTGGTTATTAAATTGATATGTTGGCTCAGGGACACACAAGAAGGGAGGGAATTCCGTCTTCTTTGTTCAGCAATAGGATTGTCATGGCGTGGGTCCACGGCCGGAGCTGCATCATTTACATCAGAATAGAATCCAATATTTTAGATGTACATAATCGGACCCACAGATTACTAAGAAGAATCGGTGCCCCGGCGCACATTTCAGCTGTTATGTGAGTGACATGAATATCAAGGCTATATATTAGTCTATATTCACAAAAGGATAGAGATGACTTAACCAGAGAGCACCTTCATTGCCACCTTTACTTGTCACGTTGCTGTTCAGCGTTCAGGACCACGCCCCTGCAGCTCACACACACTTGCTTTAGCAGCATTCATATATAGCGGTGTACTACACACACAAAAGCATCCACGCTCATCTGAGTGCTGGCAGTGGGCTAAATTAGGTGGTGTCACTATTGCTCTCCTCATCCTGCAAGCCTCAGTCATCCTCAAGCCTAATGGACTCTGTTCCCATGCTCTGTCACTCGTGTCCCCCNNCCCCCAGCCCTCCCACCCTCCAGTTTAATTTGTCTGCTCTGTGTCTTCTGATTCTCCCCCTACCCCCTTTAGGCATAGTAAGTAAACGGACCATATTTAGCTGGAGTGCCTGGTGTAAAGGATGAGTGTTGTGTCAGCACTCTGAGTCAAATGCAAGCCTCTGTCAAGGGAGACTCCAAATCAATCCTGACTCTCCCTGACAACAGAGGACATGGGGGATCTGTTAAGGATGTTATTGCGGCTCTTCTTGTTCCAGGGTTACTACTGCTCGTGAAATTCTTTAAATAACTGGGAATTTAGAGAGGTGTATCCCATAGTGTGTCCCACTTTCATATTGCGGTATACACTCTGTATTAGGGAAGTTACAATGTTTTGGCATTTTGAATGCAGGAAATTAACAGGGCTGTCACTGGAGCAGTCTCACCTGTGTCCACAATTTCCCCACTCTTTTCAGCTCTGAGCAGCTCCTCTGTTTTTATTGAGTGTTAACAAGTGCACTAGTATGCCACTCATGATCCGGTCTTTGGGGTATCCCTATTATGTGCTGTGAATGTAAATGTATAATGTATAATTGAGCAATTGTAAAAGCTGCTTTTCAAGCAAGAATGCCAAACCATCATTGATTGTAGTTTCTCAAATGTGATCGCGTGCTACCTTTTCTTGGTCTGATAATGATGATGATAATACAGTTGATATCTTTAGGTTTTGAACTGTTGGTGGGACAACACAAGATATTTGAAAAGGTCACATTGGAATCTGGTAATCAGGTTTTATAAGATGTTCTCCAACATTTTATAGACAAAATGATAAGTCGATTAATTGAGAAGAAATTGTCAAGTTAATCGGTGATGAAAATGATAATTGGTTGCAGCCCAACTCCAATAGAAACCAGGATACTGTGGCATGTAAAACACACTGTCCACATTTCTGATCGTTCTGTCATTTTTAGAGGAGTGTCGTCAAGTAGTTAGTCTGTAAACCCAAAAATATGTTGGTAAATGATCAGACCAAGCCCAAAATTGATAATATAGAGCTTAAATTTTATTGTCACTCTTTGTTGTCTATTATTGCTGATCACATATGTATGCTAAATGCAGAGTTTTGGCAGCCAGAAACCAGACATTGTTCATCCTGAACTTCTGGGGTATCTCAGTCCGTATAGAAATGAGTGGCTGAGATGCATGCATGCAGGTGATCAAAAACCTTGATACTGTTATGATAATTTATACAGGGATCTAAATAATCAGCTTTCTTATGTTCCATGTAAATGTTATATCCCAAATAAGATTAATCTGAGGCACTAATGTGCATGTAAACACTTGATTATGGAGATGTTGTGTCCAACAACTCCACACTCAAAAGTCAAACAAGTTTTAGTCTGCAACCTGGTGTTTTGCAGCATTCTTAATTTTGTCATTTTCCACTACCACTCAAAGCAAGGTTAGAACTACTTTAAAGTGCCCTTTGGGGATCACGGCCCCTCATTGAAACTCGAAATGGATGTAGTAAAATACACTGAATGCTTCATGGATGTTACAGTACACTGAAGTATTTTTCAGATTGATTGATGCATATATTGTGCTAAAAGTGCTCCATAGCCTGAGTGTAGTTGAAACCATAGTATTCACTCCTTTTTAAAAACGGCAACAAATCAGGATGGAATATTTTTCACGAAGGCAATACTCATGGGATTTTTCATCAAGGCCACTGAGTTCTGCTTCCTCTTTTCTGTAGGGTCCAAAATATATGTTGTGGTGTTTTTTATCTTGATACTGATGCTATAAAATTCCACAGAGACTGCTGATATTTTGCGCTTACTTTCATCTGCACCACATTATTCTCCCCAGCCTCATTCTCCCCAGCTGCTGGGGGCCATTTTTTGTGTAGGTTGTGTGTTTCTACGAAATGCTTGTGTGGCGTTGTTTTTCTGGGTGCTGTGTGCTGCCGCTGTCAGTACTAGCAGTAGAGGAATGCCAGGCATGCGGGTGACCCTGGACGCCCGTTGTCCCAGCCTAAGGAACCACGACTAATTTGAGAGGTTGAAGCCATGCCAGTGGCCATCGGATTCAAAGGCACCAATGCGTTAATGAATGGCCCCCCACACTGCTCTCCTTCATGGGGAGGCCAGGGAATCACAAGCTCTACTGCTGATTCTAGGTTTAAGAGTGGCAAAAAAGTTTGCTTTTTCATGTCAGATGGGAATAAGAATTAGAACGACTACCAAGCACTAGTACTTAATCTCTGTAGACTGATTTCTCCTGATCAGCTTTTTGTTCTTTTTGCTTAGAAATGTTAGAGATAACTCCAGCGTACTAGTTTGAAGAAGCCCTGTCTATTTTAAAAAGCTGAGGTGAACAGTATTTTCTGGTAGTATTTGTGTGCATGAGGAAACCAATCCTTCCCACAAAGAAACTGGTATAGACTGTCTTTGCTATGTACTGAATACACCATTGCTAAGATGAAGTACAAGCCAAGACACCCTCCTCCTCAGTAAAGTGTTTTTTTTTAACTTGTGTCAGAGTGAGATGCTTTGAATTAAACACAGAGGTGCGGCAGCAGCTAGAAAAGTCTTGAGTGTTTCTCCAGATTTGGCTTTGTGTCAGGAAAAGGGCCTGCATCTCAAACATGACGCCTCCGCCCCAAACCTCTACGAAGCCAGAGTGCACCATATTACCCTGCCTGATCCTGTTTGCTTCTTCCAGAGAAATGTAGCGACTTTCATTGAATGTCATTATGTAGTTATATGTGATGTGTTTCTGCGGCTGTATTTTGAAAAGGGCTCTCTAATGAGGAGACTACTTTGAATGCAGAAAGGAAGTCGGTGTCTGTATTTTTGTTACTGCCATCATGTACCAAATGTTTATGGCTTCCCTGGCACTGTTGCACTAGGTGACTTGGTCTATTGAGGATCAGCGCGTTTGTATGCACGAAAGCCAGGGTCAGCATGAACCATGGGCCAACTTTTCTTTCAGGATTGTTCAGTGAGAGGCCAACAACAATATTTTTGTTACAGGGTTGACCCACGTGACGCTATTTGCCTACCACTGCACTAAAGTATTCTGGTTATTGTAGGCTTTCTGCAATAACTGGTTTTCTGATATGTCAGATTAGTGAACAACACTGTTACCTTAATTGGTGTAAGGGACTGACAGAAATCTCGCTATACCTCCAATAAAGGCACTGGATTTCTGATTTTTTTTTTAGGGGGGCAATACAGGCTATACATTTAACTGGGTTTCTAACAGGGATACCACATGTGCAGTGTTTAAGAGCTCAGACAGGGAAAGACTCGCTGTGTTAGCCGCGCAAAGAAAAAAGAAAAGCTGCAACCTTGTATCCAAAATATTTGAATTGAAAGTCCAAATAAAGCTTAAAAAGACGCTAATAAGTCTAAATAAGTTGACTTCCACAGCCGAACAGTAGGTTATTTGTTATTCAGACACATACTCACAGTGTGTACAGTGTGATCTCCTACTAGAGCCTGTATTCTCACTGCGTCATCAGTATGCCAGTCTCAAAAGTAATGTTGGTACACACAAAGTTACAGCTGAAATTGGTCAGTGTGAATGCAGGTTTTACTATGTTATTACAGTAAATTTAAATGCATTCTCTGATTTCCTGCTTAACTGATTTCTTCCAATGTGCTGGTCCACGTTGAATCAGTGGTGGAGGCAGTCATGAGTGTAGAAGAATGATCACTTTAGTGTGGTTTACCTTATTCACCTTGCCGTTTTGTTTTCTTCTACCTGAGGAAAACCGCAAGCTGCGAGCACCAGTGTAGAAACAAAGCCTTGCAAGCTTTTAGCAGACATGTTGTCAATTTGTATTCTGAACACAGAAAACATCAAGAGACTTTAAAATGGTCGTCTTCCTGCAATGTCTCAGATGCAGGCTTCTGGCGAGTTATTTCTTCTCACATAGGTGTAGAATTTATGTTACGTGTTGAACATCAGCTGAGTGTTTGTGGTGTGTTCAAGTAAAACCTTTAACTGAAGACATGAGGCGATACACAGTGGTTGGTCAGTCTGCCTTTGTTTATGCTAGTTCTTCATGTTTGGCTTGATTTGTCATGACTTAACTGAAAGCTTAGTGATGGCGTGTGTGTTTGTGGGGGTCTGTCCACCCAGTCTAGATAGTGATTTGATTTGTCCTTTCAGTCTTTTGCCAAACAGCAAGTCAGATTTTCTGCGACCTGGGATTGTGTGAAGTGGCTGCTGATGCTGAGGCGTATTTTGTTGAGTCTTCACATGAATGGGAGTATTTCAGTGGTGTGGCCTGGAGCAAACAGATCTTATCTCAAAGTATCTGAATACAGAAATGTCTGTGTTGGAGGCAGAGAGAAAATAATTGAGATGGTGAAGTCTAGGTAAATTTTCTCAGGAAAAGCAAATGAGCCAGGTGATGTGCACTGATGGGCTTATCTGTCAAAGCCGAGACCTTTTTAGAACACAACACATGGTCATGGTCGATTCCACACAAACTTAATCTGTGAACAATTGATTCTCTTGAGTCCCTCTGTAAAAATTAAGCCAGCTGCTGGTGAGAAAAGGATTTGGCCCAGGTCAAGCAAATCAAGTAAATTTCTTTGTTTTGCCTCATTTCAGTCACATTATTCCAAATATGCTCTCATGTCATTTTTTGTCTTACATTACAACGATTGAATATATAAAACCATGTGTAGGAAGGTAAAATTGAACGAAATTGAACGTATTATGAGACTGTTCTCAAGGGAGTTATTTGGATCTAGAGCTGGTAGCGTAGCAGAGCAGCCTGTAATAACCAGGCGTGTTGTGGACGTAGGACGCGAGGCCAGGCACCGGAGCAGTCAACCAGACAGTCAGCCGGTTGAGTCTGAGCTGTGAGTCAGCTGCTTCAAACAGCACTCCCCTCTCTGGCCTCCATTAACTTCCTCTAGTGCTCTCCACCCCCGCCTCTTATACTCTCTGTTTCTCTGTGTGTGTGCCTGCCTTAGAAGTGACGTAGTCATTTATCTGAGACTGCCCTGCTGTTGGGACTGTCCAGCTCAGACAATGCTGTGTAAAAGGAGAAAGGAGTGCTGGGTTGTTAATTTCAGGTGAAATGGGATTTGTGAGGGCTCGTTGAATACCCAAAACAGTGACGTCCATATTCATTATCTTAATCAACCCAAATTTTCTCAATTTTTGCCAGAATTGAAATAGAATCTGATCATTGGAATCAACGTGTGCTTTAGAAACTAAAGGACATAAAGTTTAAAGTTTAGATAAAACATTTAAAGTTCCTGAGTCATCTTTTGTCCTGTCACAGTAAGTATTGATTGAAACGTTTGTCAGTGTAATCCACCAACTGTACCACCAGATGACTGTTTGAGAAGCAAACTGAAGGCAGGAAAAGGAAGCTGTCGGGAAAGAATAAACAAAGGAGAACCCTTCTTAGGGTGTGTAATAATTACTGGTTTGAGCTTAAGCATAACAGAGCACAAATCACTGCAGTGAACATGAAATCTAATGTTATACCTGCACTTCTGTATACCTTTGCCATATCATAATATATATATATATTAAAATCTTGTTTTCAGATGTATCTACTTTGGAGAATGTTTTCAGAAAGGTCAGTTTTTGGATGGCACATTTCAAACTACTCTTTCTCCACCTATGAGGACCATACACAGGTATAAACAAAGCCCTCCTCTTTGTGATGCCATAACGATGATTTGAGTGTCACATTGGAGCACAGACAGAGACAGAGACAGCCTTGCCTTGTCTAGCTGGCAGGCTTCTAAGATGAGAAATGCTCTTTAGTGAAGTCATCTGTAAGCGGAAACAGTGAGGAGGAAGAGGACATTTGGAAGATGATGATGGTGATTATTTTGTTAGAGTCCTTGATCAAGGGCTCTACCTTGAACTGTTTGTGGGGCGGGGTTGGGGGTGGGGGGAGGTGGGGCGTGCACTGTGTCTGGGTTGGAGCAGCTGCTCGGGTGCAGGCTGCCTAACCTTTAGATCAAGCTGATGCATATTTATAAGACCAGCAGCTCAGACAGATGTACTGCCTTCTCCTCCCCTCCCATTCTCAATCTGTATGGCCTTCCACACCTTCCTCTTTGTTTTGTGGGAACAAAAAGCTGCCTCTGCTTTATTTCATCTTTTGCTATAAAACAAATGGCACACACATTGTTTTCATAAGGATGAGTTGCTGTCGATGCAGCTGTCAGCAAACACTGCATATGTCCAAATGCTCTGCACATGCAACACGGAAAAAAACAGCTATAACCAAGTGTGCTACAACCAGTGTCTCCATTTTCAGCACACAATTTTTGCATCATTAGTTGTTAATATTATTAGTAGTAGTAGTTATTATATTATTTTGAGAAGCAATGCGCACGCGCGCACACACGCGCACACACACACACACACACACACACACATACATCAAAGTGGTACTGCTGTCATGTCCTGCCTTTTGGAAACTCAAGTTAATGCAGATTTTACTGAAAGAGTGGCATGTTGCTTTAGTTTCCTGTCAGGCTGTTCAGGCTACCTCTGCACTCTCCTAGCTAGGTATCCTGTCCAAAACTGGCAGTTGATCACAGGCTTTTGACAAGGACAGTGTGTTGTATCTGTTATAGCGTGAGCGTTACGGTTTGGTTTACAGCGCGTTGCTGAGATGAGGCTGTAGCTTCGACCTGCAAGGACAAATAATTCGGCAGGACAGATAGCAGCCTTTCTGGTCTGCTCTGTGTTTGTGGGAGGGAGATGTTCATCCGGGTCTGGGGCAGTGGGCCCCTTTGCCCAACACACATTTACACACACATACAGAGAGCACATCTGGCATGGACAAAAGGCTGGCCATAATGGAGCTGGATGGGTGCACGGGGGTAGGGTGGATGGGGGGTAGAGTGGATGGGGTGGGTGGGGCCATGACCTATGGAAATGACTCTGGGAGCTGAAAGGTCCCAGTGAATAAGGGGGAATCAACTCACACGCACAGACACACACAAAAAGATCTGAGGAACGGAGTGGGGGCAGGGCAACATGTGGATGGTAACATGTAGCCCTGTGTGTGTGTGTGTGTGTGTGTGTGTGTGTGTTCTATTTGCTTTCCCTCTGACCTTGAACATTAACAAAATTGCGTTAAACATAACATGTGGTGTGATATTTATGTGTTACCTGTGCAGGCTGTTAAACACACACTTACATAAAAAATTATGTGTATACACTTGTACAAAACAAGTATATGTATAATTCATATTATGCATAACAACAATGCAACTTTTTCAAAAAGAACATTTTAACTGCCAATGGCTGTGTTGGTTACCACTTTAGGCTCCCTTTCACTGTCACTGTGTTCAGAATGACAATAGCACTGCGTCAGCACAGTTTTCTCATTCATTTCAATAACACAACTGCATTCACATAGTAGGGTTGCCACCACAAAGAACTGAAGGATAGGCTGGCAAATAAAGTTAATTATGATGTAGAAGGTCATGTTTTTACCTTCTGTTGCAGAATTTTCTTCTCAAATTAAGAATGAAATGGTGGAAACAAACCTGAAAAAACAGTGTGCCTATCAGCTGCTATTAAAGCAGGCCTCCACAGTGCAATAATAAAAGTTGAAATTGAAATAAAATATGATAATAACAGAAGTGTTTCTGAGCATAATGCCATACAGGAGAGCCAATCTCTTTGCAGAGATTGTGGTTGCCATAGTGAAGTAAGTAAAAGTAAATAATTCAGCGCACAACTGGGGTGAGGAGAGAGGTGTGATGTGCTCGTGTGACTTCACATTCACCAAGGTGTTGCTTTTAAAGCACATAATAAAAAGTATGCCTTAGGTAGGGGGCAGAGTATTCATGATAGATGAGGCACTGCACACTCCCCTCATTGTTATTAAAGACATCATTATGTTTTTGTCATTAGGATCTTCATCAAAGATACTCAAATGACTGACATAGGATATAATCCATCAGTGAAACACAATACAGGGCCTAGTGTCCCACAGCAATTATTTGACTAGTCACTGTCTTTCAGTGTGTTTACATGCACTTAAGTAACCGAGTTAGTGTCAGCTTTCTCTAGTAAGCTGGTTTCTTAAATGTCATGTAAATGAGAAACCTGGGGTCTGTAATCATGGATTAGAGAAACCTTATTTTCCCAGCTGGATTAGTTCTTGGGAAAGCCAATTTCTTGGCTATGTAACCAGGTTTCGAAGACTGATGTCCACGTGTAGCTATCTAGATTTTAAAACGCTGTGTGTCCACTTAAGCATTTCCAGGTTGTTTTTGTAGACACCGCTTTCCACAGTGAAACACCCAAACAGCATAAAAATGGTGAAATTTCTTCTTCTTCCCTTTTTTCACTTGACAAACAACAAACCTGTGCAACACAGCCAACATCTGGTAAGGAGCGGGACGGACAGCCCAATTATTTCGTGGTCACAACGTCATATGAGAAAATATGGCTATATTGAAGTTTAAAATCCGTGACAACAGAAAAAGTTAAGAGACGATAGAAAGTTGTCTTCTTAACTCTGCTTCCACACAGCCCCCGCCTGTTACACACAAAGCCGGTTAGTCTGGCGAGTGTCAGTCCGTTACATCTCTGTTCAGTGTTTTCACGCTCTCTGTGGTCACCTATAATGTGTTTCAATGCAGCCAAATTCACAGTATAGCCTAGTTGTTCTCGTGTACATATTTTTCTGTTTATGTTGTCTGTATGAAATAGTTATTTAATCGTGGCCCATAAACACTATATATTAACCAGAACTCATTCCCAAGCTGCTGCGCTGCGTTAATGAAAATCATTATTTTATAATCATGACGTCGCCTGACAAAATCAACATATAAAGTTAAACTGAGGCAGTTTCATATGGAACCGAAAGTCCTGTACCGAATGGTTCTGGACGAACACGCTTACCGTTACACCGCCAGTGTTTACAAATTTAACCAGCTTAAATGTGGACGTACTTTAATCTGTAGTCTATTCAAAGACTACAGAGAAAGTAACGCTGCGACTGCAAAGCTGCAGGATGAATACAAAGACCATCACACATAGCAGTGTGTTTTTGCATTCAAAATAATTCCATCCAAAACTAGTCAAATTCAGACACATTTGCACTATGAGGAAAAGCTGTGCTCACTACAGAGCCTGTCCTCTCACTTCACCGTCAGTCTTCTCCGACACACACATTGCTTCTACAGCTAAATTAAGTAAGCAATGCGTCCAAAACAGTGTGAACGGTAGGGAAAAAATGTGATTACCGACTTGCTGCATGTCAACACTGATGCTGCAGTAACCAGGTTACCACAACACATGTTCGATTTTCTGCGTAACCTGGTTTCTTGAGTGCATGTAAACATATTGCCATGTGTTCTTGGTCATGTTGGATCATTGCTGACCGGTGAAAAGAAGTGGCTGGCAACATCATTTGTCATGAAGGTAACATGGTCGTCCACACCCTCCCCAGGTGAACTTGAAGAGTTAGGAGGGAATATGACACTGCAAATTAGGAGAAAACAGAAGATAAAATAAGCTTGAAAGTATCCTGTGGAATCTATTTTTAAAAAGCTGGTTTGATGTTTTTCACCAAAGCCCTGTGTATATCCATGAGGCCTGGAATGTATTTACTTTCTGATAAAACATCTATAAAGCCAATGTACTGGATAATTTGAAACCTGCATTGTTTACAGTCAGCCTTTCTCACTCGCAGCCTTCTTCCTCCCTGTCTTTGCAGGTGAATTACTACATTTCTTGGCACATTACTGCCACCTGTAGATCAGTGGAATAGAATGAAGCGAGAATGTGTGTTGTGTCACCTGTGTGTTTGTGCTTATGCTTGTGCGTGTTGATGTACATCCTCGTGCACACGCAAAAAAAACCAGGCACGCAGCCATCAAAACATTGCTTGGTAGCGCTTCTCGTGGTCAATAACTCCACAGGGTACTCAATTAGTAGTCAGAGTTGACATGAATAGCTCAGTCAGATTCTTGGTCTTGTTAGGCCATTTATTCTTGGACCAGAAATTTCTGATTTGCATCATGGTTTTGTTAATTTCTCTGTCTTTAATTTAGCCAAAGTGCTGGTATATCATTTGTATTAAGACATCAAACACTGATGCATTTGAAAAAGTCTGGCTTACCTCGTTAAATGATAAATTATTTCTGTTGGAAAAACGTTCATGCAGAACGAACTAAGGTTTCAAAACCAGTATGAGAACTCGCTTAGAGTATAAAGTATTGGAACAGCACTGGTATTGAAAAACTCAGCCCTGCCACATGGGTCACACTATTATTACAGACACGGTAAAAGACTTCCAACAGAAATAACTCAGTCTGTCAATCTATATTATATAAACATGATGTAAGGATTCCTTAATGTTCGTTAGAGGAAATGTGCCTCACTGATTTCTATATTTGGAGAGACGTTTCTGTGCAGTTGTCTTTTTTTTTATCTGCCTGTGTTTTATATTTAAAAAAAACTGTCAGTTTGTGTTATTTATCCTCATTGGCAAAGGCTTACTTGACAGTAGTTTCATCTACAGGGGAGATGTGTTCCTCAAAAGGTTTGTCGAGTTCAGAGGCATCCTAGTTGTAGATGAAGTGAGGCTGTGATGTGAACTGGGTGACAGTTCAGTTGGGACTGTTGTTTAATTCAGGATGGGCGTTTGAAATGTCTAACAGCGCTGCTCTTACAGACCCCAGGGAGAGCAAAGCACTGAACATTTTGATTCTCATTCAAAGTGCCTCATGTCAAACTTGGGGTTTTATGTTTGTGGAGCCTGGAAACAGGACTTTGTTCCAAACTGACACAGAGAAACATTCTCCCTGGAGGGAGGCGAGGCGTTGAAGTACTTGAAAATGTACAGTATTTGCTTCATTGAAATGATATTATACTGTGAAGTAGACTCTGTTGCCCCCTGACTCTCAGTATAAAGCATAAATTCATCCATACCCTGAAAGAGAAGGTTTGTGTTTTTGGGCCATGATTTGTTTTGACTGATACCATGTGGACCAAATGGGTGAATCAAGAATGCATGAGGTCACATGAGGAAAGGATGTTGGCCTATTTGTCAAACACATGAATAACGAAGACTAGTACCAAGTCGAAAATCTTCCCATGTCTGATCTAGGGCTGTAGTCAACCAAAGAAAATCTTGGTCGACTGAAATTCTACGTACTCCTCAAGCAATCGATTGGTCGACTGGAAAAAAAACAATCTGCACGTTATCTCTATATGAACTAAATTGGTCACAGTGCACTGAGTGCACTCTACCTGGTAGCCTAAATAAATTATAAATAAACATAAAAAGCTATTTGCAGCATATTAAATTATTTTTAACCAAATTATTTCATACTGAAATGAAAACAACAGACTCAGAGCCGACCAGCACGCACCTGTCCATATTCATATGAGTTCCCGAAAATAGAACTATATGAACTGGTGATCCCAGCACAAGAACTATTGAGGAATATACAAAATAATTTTAAGATAATTGTTTTTGTCTTATTTTATAGTAATAATAATAAACAGGACCCTCCACCATTGTTCCAGCCCGCACTGCGTGATTTATTTCCGAACATAGAGCTATGCCGGTCCGTGTGGTTGTGATCTCACTCGAAACTGTCGCAAGGGAACACGAGAGCTGGTGATGTGTCGGTCACGAACGAGCCGGCTCCTTTAAGTGAACAATGGAAGCCGGCTCCCATCTGAGAGCGCTCAAGACGAGAGGACGTGGATAAAACATGTTCACCATTGACCGGAATTTATTTTATTTTATTTATATTTTGGTACTGTGTTCATAGTTGTTGGTAAGTTTGTATAAAAAAATTAAATGTATTGTCCAAAAGTCAAGATTAATGTTTTGTTTTTTTTTCATTATAAGAAAAAAGTCATGATACCAAATTTAGTTCCAGGTCCTGCGGATACGTTGTTAAGACGTTATATAGACGTTATATAGGCGTCCAGCTTTGACTAGGACGTTAATTGGATCATTTTGGGACAGATTTTAAGGTGGATCTTGGCGTCTGGGTGGGACGTCTTAATGTAATAAAGTGTTATGCGTTAATAGCGATGACAGAGTTGTTGAATGATTATTTAGTGTGTGTATAGCAGGATTATCTTGTAAATTACACATTGTTAATATGTATAACAGACGTCGGGGTCAGACAGGACGTTGGTTCGATCATTTCAGAACGTGTAATATATTAAGTTGTTAATCTGGACATATAGGATGTATAAAGCTGCTGAATGCACACTGTGGACATCAACTTTAGCAGAATAGCTGATAGGCCCGACATATTTCAACGTTGCAAGAATGTCC
This sequence comes from Oplegnathus fasciatus, assembly GCA_003416845.1. NCBI lineage: Eukaryota > Metazoa > Chordata > Actinopteri > Centrarchiformes > Oplegnathidae > Oplegnathus > Oplegnathus fasciatus. The sequence goes on along the minus strand of NTHP01000116.1, from coordinate 1,159,798 downwards.
AGGAAGGACGTCCAGGTAACGTCCTGGACGTCGGCACAACTTTAATTTTGGAACTATTTTTGAACCACAACGGGACATCTTGATTGGACGTTGAAACAACAGAAATTCAACGTCTCAGTGTTAGCTGGGAGTGTTAGATGTTTTTACATTATTTAAGGTTTTTATACCAAACATAATGAAAACAGAAACACATTTGTTGAGTAAATATATTTGAATATTATTTTTATTCATAATCAATGTTATTTCTAACGCAACGTAGCCTGTCACTCAAAAATAAAATAATGGATTGCGAAGCGCTTTTCTCCTTATGAAAGTAACACCAGCTATTGTCCGACCAATGAGTCAACCAACTGACCATAAGGTGTCAGCCCTAGACACTATTATGTTTGTGAAATCTCAAGACTCTGCATCTCATAATGTGATTGGGAGATTTACATGAAATTTGCTGACCACATTCATACTGTTCTGAGTATGTACACTACTGACTTTCTAGCACCACCCTCAAGACAATCTTTACATTTTAACTCCACTACTGCTAACAATGGCAAACTTAAGGCTTTTTTGTTGGTGTTGCTTTTGAAACCACGTAAGACAGAGAAATATTCCTCTAACATTCATAAATGTTTACATTTTTAGCTAACACCCACCCCCCCCAAGATAAATCAACAACCCTAACCTTATACAAGACTAAATATTACTGTACAGTTCCTGAAGAAGCGATTGAATGTGTGGTGTGAGTAGCAAGAGAGCAAGCTGGGGAAAAAACTGCATGTTAATAGGCCATTAAAAGAAAAGTTCCCTCCAATTTCCATGTAATAAGAACTAATGTTTTCTCAGAGCAAGGAAGAGAAAAAGAGGGGGAGTGAGCATGTGGCACACTGAGTGATGGAATGATATTGCTCTCTCTTTTAGTTCATGCCGGGGTTACCTGCCCCGAAGGCAGGAGCCTTTGATTAGCTTTTTGTCTTACAGCTGAGAAAGCTCCGGCAAAGAAGGGAACATAACTCAGGAAATTTACAGTTACCCGGTGAGAGAAAATAGCATCGTCTCTGTGCTTCCTCTCTACTTGGAAAAGGAAAAACTCAACACTTCATTCCCGGAAATGACAGTCAAGATGGCAAGATGGATTTTGTGGATTTCTCCGTTTGCCCCATTGCTGGATATGGGCATGAGGGCAATTTTGGCGATGTCTCTGTGTCTGTGTGTGTGTGTGTGTGTGTGTTTGTATGTGTAATTCCAACAGTCTTAAGTCCTTTCTGTTCCAGAAATTAACATAGCTACTTGTGGTACTTGGCACCAGAATATTTTTATTAATTTTGAAAATAATCTCTATTCAAGGTCCACTTATTTGCCCGTTCTGGAGCTTTTGACTGTATCACATGGTCTTCATCATCATTTTCTGAGTGCCAAGGTCTTCTCCATGTTAGCTTAAAAGCTTAAGTTAACTTAAGCACTAAATACTTTCTTTACTACTTTCTAAATATCTTAGAACTTCAGCTAGTTTTCATACAATTTGATGGCATTTCTAAATAACTTATTCTGAAAATCTGAAAATACGAACACGATATGACATGCCTAGGTAAGACATGTAATGAATATGCCATGAACCTGTAAATAGAGTCAGAACTGAACGAAAACAGCCTAGTGTTCAACACCACCACTGGCTGCCAGTCTTTACAGTTGTATCTCAATTGTTGACAGTATCTATATCAAGGTTTCGCAATCATTCAGACATACAGTATATTGATGGTTAAAATCATCATGCTGCATCTTTAAAGCTGAAGTTGGTAGGACTGAGAAGAGAGTGGGCTTAGCTTGAAAATTTGAACAAGTACAATTTCCAGGTCCCTCCTCCTCCCTCTCCACTGCGCTCCAGCTCGCCTCCAAAGCCCCTCCCCGCAGAGCAGCTCGGTCAAATTCTTTCTTTTTAGCTGCTTTTCTTCATTGGTCTTCTTCTGTTTACTTGTTTTTGTCGTGTGTGTTGTTGACAAAGGAGGGATGGGCAGTTTTCTCATTGCTTGGTTGTTTGGTGGTTGTCTGTCCGCCATTGCGTCCGCTCACTGAAGATACAGAGCTTGACCGAGTGAGTGAATATTTAAATGTCTGTAATATAACTTTCAGAACATTTCAGTATTAGTTTTATTTGCCAAAGTGAAGAAAGCCTTTTTCCCCCCCAAACTCAGATTTAGTCAGAAATATGTTTATGAAGACCTTGCTCCATTTTTGCATGATGATTCATTTCAAAGAGTGAAGCAATAACTCACTTACTACAAATCATCTAACAATAACAAAAGCGGACTAGCTCGGAAAACACTCCATTCCATTCAGAATCAAAGCTGATGGTGAAAGGGGAAACCACTAGCCAAACAGCAAGCCGGCAGATCATCTTCTGAGGATTATGGTGATGTGGGGTGATTCCATTAAATGGGTTTTATGGTGGAATAAGGAGGTTTTATGGTGGGACAAGGGGTGGTGTCAGTACACTTGGAGGCATGAGCAGACCCTCCTCTGGAGTGGAGTGTTGGCTATAAAATGTTGAACTTCACTTGGCTGATGGTTTCATTGTGCTCTTGTACTCTGGCACTCACAGCTGATTTAACTGCAGAGTGCACACAGAGTGTGGTGTACGAGTGACTGCACTCCTGCCGTGAGGCAGGCTGCAACCCTGTGCCGAGTTAGCAGTGCACACGGTCGTGGAGAGACTCTCAGTCAGAAAGAGAACTCGAATCAGAGAGAGACGGGTTCAATCACACAAATGTAAACATGCACATATTCAGTCACACAGGCACAGTAATGCTTGTGTATGAACAAATACACACTTGTATTGTACTTACAATGCATTAGCACACACACACACAGGCCATCCAACCAAGTTCAATCAAATCAGCCACCCTCAACTACATTCAAACTGTCAACAGTTTGAAGTGAATTATTGTAATGATGTTAATCATTTGGAAACTGAAGGGCATGAGCAGTTAGCTAAAGATCAGAGTAAAACAGGACCTCAGTTGCTCTAGGTTTACTGTTCAAGATAGTGGAATGTACACAGGAGCATACTTTCAAATTTTATGAGAATTGCTTATAAACGGGATTTTGACCTGGTGTTTCAGAAGTCCACGACAGAAAACGACACATTACTTCTGTTTGAGGTCTCAGAGACACCAGCTGTAAAACCTGGCTAAATACAATGGAATGATGTAGACATAGCTTTTTACACTGCAGGGAGTCAGAAATCTCTGTGGTGTAATTGACCCCAAACATAAGTAACATTACTATGTAGGATAACATAACATTTCTTTGTCCATTAGTGACTTTTGGGCAAACAAAAATATGTCAGTCAAGTTTATTTGTCACACGTAATCATATTGTTATGGTTTCCACCATAACCCCAGTGTTTCCCTTATGTCTCTCTGTTTCCCCTGCCCTCTTAGTTTCCTGTGATCTTCCTGTGTGTCTCTCTGTGTGGGCGTGGCTGATCTGCCCTGCTCCTGGGCTTCTATGGCTGGCCCACCTGCTCATTATCTCATCAGCACAGCAGTATATCAACCCCAGCTCTCCTTCCAGTCTTCGCTAGATTGTTCGGTCACTCGGAGTGGTATTTTGCTATCAGGCCTTCTTAGTTCTTTGCTTGCTCTTCGTGTTTGCTCTTCGTGTCCCTGTGCTCCAGAATCTCCTGTGCCAGCCAGCCTGCTCGCTCTGCTCACCGGCCACCTGCCTGCCCATTCTCCACTCCCCATTTTCTCTCAATCAAAAACGTAGTCTCCTCAAAGCTTATGACAAACTGTCAAAAACGAGCCAAGGAGATGCAGCAGCGAAACTTGGTGTTCCTCAGGCAAACAGTCATGGCTGCTAGTGATGGAGACAGAAAACAAATGCGCTTGGGGAAATCACCTGTGGTTGGAGCCGCCCTCAACAAGTGGATTGATAATGCCTGGTCACATAATGCCCCCTAAATAGCGTACCCCAGTAAGTAGTGAAGCTGTCCGTTTCATTACTCTATATTCATGTAATAAATCACATTAGAAATAAAGACACAAAAACCAGTTATAATAATCATCCACTTATAATGATAAATTTGACCCGGACAGACGTGATCACTATAAGAGGTTTCCCTTGTAATAATAAATATATGTGTATGATTTGGGGGGCTGGGGGGTCAGTGACCTCATTTAGGATCCTAGTGGCCTGAGGGTAGAAGCTCTTCCTGAGCCTCTCAGTGCTGGTGTATCCAGTTTCCTCAAGTGTCTGAGGTGAAACAGTCTCTGCCTTGCCTTTTTCACCACTGAGTCAGTATAAAGCGCCCAGGTCAGGCCCTCTGTGATGTGAACACCAAGGTACTTGAAGCTGTCCACCCTCTCCACCAAGTACCTGTTAAGGGGGCGTAGTTGCTTCCCTGCTTCTTCCCAAAGTCCACTATCAGCTCCTTAGTCTTGCTGACATTAATGAGTAGGTTGTTGTCCTGACACCAGTGGATCAGGTTCTCTAATTCCTTCAGGTAGGCCTTTTCATTGTCATCAGTGATCAGGCCCACCACAGCTATGTCATCAGTAAGCGTGATGATGGTGTCTGAGTCGAAAGTGACTATAAAGTACAGTGTGTACGTGGAGTACAGCAGGGGGCTCAAAACACAGTCCTGGGGTGCTCCAGTGTTAAGGATGAGGGTGGAAAAGGTGTGTCTGCCCACCCTCACCACTTGAGGTCTGCCCGTCAGGAAGTCAAGGATCCACATGCACAGTGAGGTGTTTAATCCCAGGTCCTTGAGCTTTGTGACGAGCCTGGAGGGAATTATGGTGTTAAACACTTAACTGTAGTCAATGAACAGCAGTCTCACATAGCTCCCTTTCTTGTCCAGGTGAGATAGAGTGGTGCTGAGGATGTGTGCTATGGCGTCTTCCGTTGATTGGTTGGGATGGTAGACAAACTGTAGTGGGTCCAGTGTGCTGGGTAGTGAGGAGCAGATGTAATCCTTGGCCAGCTGTTTCAAGCAATTCATCACTACAGAGGTGAGTGCCACTGGGTGGTAGTCATTCAGGCAGGCTGGTCTTGTTTTCTTGGGCACAGGAATGATGGTGGACTTCTTGAAGCACGTGGGTATGACAGACTGAGCCAGGGACAGGTTGAATGTCATTGTGAACACCAGCGCTTGTTGGTCAGCACATAGTTTGAGGACCTGCCACTGATACCGTCTGGTCCTGCTACTTTCTTGGTGTTCACATGCTTATTCATCGCTTATTCATCATAAAGCACACGCCTCCTGCTTTTTTCCTGCCAGAGTCCTCTGTCAGATCAGTATTCAGAAAGAGTCACCTGTTTGAATGGCGTTGCCCAGTATTCCAGGATTTAGACAAGCTTCAGTGAAACGTTTGTTTCATGCTATGTTTGTTCATGCATAGCCCATATAACATATAAAACAGGAAATATTTCCTTATATGGAGTAATTATTTGAAGTAATTTCTGTATTTTGTCACCTACATCAAATGTGCAAGCCTGGTTTGTGACAAATGGAAAATATTGGTTGATTTCGCAATGATTATTTTTAGTCCTTCAGTCGTTTAGTTCTGTGTCTCTTCTGTTGAAATTTTTTTTAAAGCTAGGGTAGGCAGTGTATTTTAGAAGCACTTTTTGTTATATTTGTTTAAATTCCCTTTACAAAAACAAAAAAATCCGGTGTCTGTGGTTGTTGTAGGACTGTAATAAGCTGTGAAGACTGTAATGTATATGCCTGTCTACCTGTGTACCTGCCCAACTGCGCGCCTCTGCCTTTGACCGGAGTCTTCCACAAGGCTAGGCAGCTAAAGCTAGCCAACTAGTTGCATAAGAAGGGCAGAGAAAGAAAAGAAAGACAGAAGCAGAAAAGGCTACGACCAAGAGGTTGGATAAAACAAGAGGTCAAACCAGAGTCAACATCGGTATGGATTTTCAACTCTCCCCATCGCTCTCTCATGGACCCGTCCTCCAGCAGTAGTCAGGCGGTGTGCAGGGGGTGCAGTTACCCTTTAAAGTATAAGCATACTTCTACCACCACTGACAATTAAAGTATCTTGTTAAACACTTGGCCCAAGCTCACCTTTTCACGCTAAAGAATAAACAGAATTTTATAGTACTTTTCAATATCACTCAATAGTTGATACAGATATAAGAGTGCAGATTACCACAATTATCAAGGACTTATAAGGACATGTCCGGATGAGACATATTGCTTGTTGTCAAAATATAGCCTTCTTTGTATTCACATCACATTTTTGAGCTACAATTCTCTAGGAAGACTTTATCATCATATTCTATTAATCACCAGTAGTGCATTAACAACTTGAATTATTACTTTAAAAATGCAATCATTCAACCACATTTTGAGAGGCCTTCATTAGACCGTAAGTCATTGAACAACTATGGAACTTTGCTGTTTAAGGTTTTGGGAAAATAGCAGCAAACCAGTTGACTGCTTATATAAATGAAAATTAGGGTATTTGCTCTCCTCAGGGTGATGAATGATGTACTTTGCTCAGTTTTAGTTCTTTTAAAGCTCAGATGAATTTTTGATTCATTGCCATGAACTAATTAAGAGAAAAATGCATATCATTCATTGTATTTCATCTAAAATGTATGGCTCCAACTTTTAAATCAAATGGCTACATACCCTACAGCTAATATGAGCCTACAGTCCTATCAGTCATTGCTGCTGCAGTCAAACAACCTGCCAGCTGTATACCACTGAGCAGAGAAAAGCTACTGTAGTGTACTGCAGTGCAAGTTTTTATTTACTTAAGAAATTAAATGAAGTAACAATAGCAACTGCTAGCTTGATGTCTCTAGGTGTAGTCTGAGGAGGTGAGTATGAAGTGGCAGAAGAAGTGCAGTGACTGCTGTCCTCACTTCAGTGGGTAGTTCATTCCACCACTCTTTGACCATGGCTTGGAAGTAGGGAGGAGCAGTTCTCTTCACTGTTCTGTAGGCTTGTGTGAGTTTGGGGCATATTAGACCATTTAAANAAAAAAAAATCATACTCCTCTGGCTCCACCTGCTGCCCCTAAGGTCATTTGCAAGAATTCACCGCTTCCTTGTCAAAACAACCAATCAGAGCAGGAGTATCCGAGGGCGTGTCCTGCACACACTGCGGGCACCTCTCCTCCCCCGCACATGCGCAAACTCGGAGCGGGTGATAGCAGGGATAGCAGGGCTACGTGGCCCATTGGCATTGTTTCGGGATAAGGTTTTCAGGATAGATAGTAAGTCACACCGCAATTTCAAGGTACATAGTGTAGTTGTATGATAGCACATGGAAAACTATGTAGACTGTACTGAAGGGTAAGACACACTCTCCGACGGATGGACATCACTGGGGTGGGGAGTGTATTATGCTATAGGCTATAGAACTGCATTCAAATTAATAAGAACTAATTACTTGTTAGTTCAGATTCATTCAATCTTGACTTTTTAGCTTTTTAACAGAAGGGGGCCCCAATGCTTTCCAAGAACATTAGTAATTGTCTCAAATTGTGACTTCGTCGCAACACTAATCCTGTTTCTACCAGTGACAGAGGCAAATTTCAATCAGGTTTCCATTTCCATAGCAGCGAAACCGCTCTCATCAAAGTGACAAACACTCTTTTACTTAGAGCTGATGCTGGAGATTGTTCGATATTAATTCTTCTCGATTTGAGCTCTGCATTCAACACTGTTGAGTATTCTGTTCTTCTTGGATCGCCTTGAAAAGTAGGTTGGCATCAGGGACACTACTGAGAAAGTTCTGATAAATGAGATTTAAACCAGTTTAGAGCAGTCATTAGTGATGCCTCCTCTTCTGTGGACCCTCTGACCTGTGGTGTTCCCCAAGGTTTTATCCTTGACCTGCTGTTGTTCTGTGTATACATGCTTTCATTGGGACATATAATACATAAACACAAAATCCAGTACCATTGTTATGCTGAAGACACACAAATTTATGTCCCCATAAAAAACAGAATTTGGGGGAATGAAGATAATTATTTCTNAGGTGAGTTTGAAGTGGCAGAAGAAGTGCAGTGACTGCTGTCCTCACTTCAGTGGGTAGTTCATTCCACCACTCTTTGACCATGGCTTGGAAGTAGGGAGGAGCAGTTCTCTTCACTGTTCTGTAGGCTTGTGTGAGTTTGGGGCATATTAGACCATTTAAACAGTTACAGTTGATGATAAAAGAGAGAGTGTCATCTGCATAGAAATGGACATTTGTGCAGATGCTGCAAATTCGTGTTAAGAGCAGGAGCATAACATTGTTAAAGCTGTAGCCTAGTTAGTAACTTGTATAAAAATAACTTTTAGTCATATTTGCTAAAACTGTCATTATGTTATTATGCTCCTCTGGCTCCACATGCTGCCCAAGGTTTTATCCTTGACCTGCTGTTGTTCTGTGTATACATGCTTTCATTGGGACATATAATACATAAACACAAAATCCAGTACCATTGTTATGCTGAAGACACACAAATTTATGTCCCCATAAAAAACGGAATTTGGGGGAATGAAGATAATTATTTCTGATTTGTTTTCATTTAGCTGGATAAAGTTTTCGGACAGCACTTGATTTCTGACAGACAAGATAATAAATGATGAAATGTCTTGGCTCCCTGTCTACAAACATCAAACCTGGTGCCAGAAATCTGAGTGTAATATTTGACAGTGACTTTTCATTTGAAAAACAAGTTACAAAAGTTATTCAATCATGTTTTTATCAACTGAGGAGTATCTCGAAAATCAGGTCTTTTATCTCGGTTAGATCACAGGTTCTCAATTTTTTTTCAGCTAAGGACCCCTTACGAAATGGATAATATACCGGGACCCCCTCGTGTATGTCCCTTCAAATAATTTTACGTAGCCTATTTTTTATACTTCTAGGTATGTGAAAGAACAACACAAGAGAAATGTATTAGAAAGATATTAGACACGAAACTTGACTGGCGGGAGCGAAGATTCTAAGAGTTGCAGATTCGTTAGATTAGAACGTAATCTGTGAACTATATTAGATTTAAAAATTTTAATATTATTCATTGAACTATGAAGCCTTTTGTAAAAAAAACAAACAAACAAACAAACAAAAAAACTATATAATGATAATTTAAATGAATGAATCTAAAAACTTTTCACGGACCCCCTGGGAGAGTGCCATGGACCCCCGGACCCCACTTTGAGAATCACTGGGTTAGCTCTGGGGCTCATTTATAAAAATGTTCTTAGATTCATATTTGAACTTAGTCTTAAGATAATTTCTGACAGCGTGCTTACGTTCAATTCATAAAAGATACTGAGCATAAAAAACCTTGCTTACACAGATTCTAAGACGCCCATGTGTTACTTACGCACCTGTGATTTATAAATCTCAAATTAACTGAAAATTGACGGCACCTGCCGTACAAACTCTGCTTTGATACGCGCCTGTTTGTCGGCTGTAAATGGGGAAACTAATGTATCTCGTGGACAAAACTTGTAGAATCGCCTCGATCACTTGTGGCATGATGTGGCTGAATGATGTCTGTTATATATACCTGACCTGTCACTCATTTCCCTCTGGAATGTCCCAGACAAAGTGGACAGAACTTGGATGGATACGGGTGCATGATTACAGCGTGTCTTCCTTTCCAGATTAGGGGCTAAATCTGCGCACAAATCTAACAGAACATTTCTTGGGAGACAATAGCGACTTATAAGCCATGGATCATCATGCGCAAAAAAGTCATCCCAGTCTCTGAAAACTCTCTCCCTTGTAAAGGCCAGTTTTCAATGTCTTCCAATAACGCAAGAACAGCCATGGTTACTTCTTTCTAATTTGACACACTATGTATAGAACATCGCATCCTGTTTTAATTCTAAACACCTTCCGTCTGACAATACACACACCTTTTATTTGATCATTCCTATCACATTGCTCATAAATGTAATGCAAAGTTCACCACAGGCTTGGGTGCATATGCGTCCCAAACTGCAATAGCCCTGCAGAACCAGCAGGAAAATCACTTACATCAAGTCTAGAGTTTGCTTAGAGATAAGATCTTTTCCACGTCAAAGTAAGGTTTTATAAATAACTACTTATACGTGGTTTTCTGCTTAAATGAGGCCCCTGGACTTAAAGGATGTAGGGAAGTTAACTAGACGTACATTTGCCAAACCAACCAGTTATTTTCCATCAAGTCTTTTCTCTTGTAAAACCAAAATACACTGTTTGAAAACACTTCTGATAAAGCATAAATCTCATCTTTGTGTCGCTTGTCCAAGTCATTCTGATGTGCTAAGCTGAAATGTGCTCATTACTGGCCCCTGAAGCTGAAGGCCCAGATATCCAGAGGAAGCTTGAGGTAAAACTGCTACTTCTTTATGTTGAAATGAGTCAGTTTATGTAGTTCAGCATCTGATCAGGATACCTCCTGGACTCCCTGTGGAGATGATGAGACACCAGGACAGACCCAGCACATGCTGGAGGGGTTAAATATTCCATTTGTTGTGGGAATACCATGAGTTCTCCCAGTAGGAGTTAGGTATGGCCAGGGAGGACTACTTCTGGGCCACTTTGGTTAGCCTGCTAAAATCAAATATATCAAACATTATCATTTAAGCTATTTCCTGGACTGCTGACATCACTTTGGCCAACTTTTTTTCGTGTCTATAAAGTTTGAGTGCATGAAAGCATCTCTTTCCATCCTGTGCAGGGGAAAAAAATACACTTGACAGGAAATTACATTTCACAGATGCTTTAATAAACATCAAAAGAGGGGCTTTAAACAATTAGCCAAGAAACAAGAAACACCACCACCTTACCAGCTTCATATGTATTGCCTCGGAAAGACAGAAAAAAGGAAAAGAAAAGTTGCAAAAGTCATCCGTATGTTGAGTGGAGGGCTGAGGTCAGGGCAAGCAGGAGTCTCCATCATGCACTCATCACTATCTGTTGCTGGGCGGCTGTGAGGGATTAACAGGTAGATTTCATCCTCCATTAGTAAGGCTGGTGCAGGTTTAAGGGAACAGAATATGATGCAATCTACTACACCACCTCCCAAAGCCAATAATCTAATCAAATCTCCTCCTCATCTTGAATATTTTGTGATCAGAAATAAACCAAACATTAAAAAAAATATTAAATCAAGTGGCTTTCCACAGCTATCAGTTACAAGAACATACATGTTGGCTCACCAACTGTCTCCTAAAAGTTACATTCATACACAACTTGCATTAGCAAATATACGTTGTGGTAAATGTAATGCTGCCCAGATTCCATTTTTTATCAACAGAATGAGGCAACATTTATACTGAGCATACCTGCAACACAAAATGTTCATATTGAACATACTATATGGTTAAATTCAGGCAAATCATTTGGTTAAGGTTAGGGAATGATGGTGGGTTTCGTTAAATATCGAAAAAGTCCACCCTGATTTCAAGTTCCGGTGGTGGAATGCTTTGACTTTTTAAATATTTAACCAACACCATAATCTTTTATTAAGCGTAACGGTGCCCTGAGGAGTTTTCTTGTAAACAATTTACTTTAAGTGTTTCACATCCTTGAGGCCTTCCTCATAAAACATTGGCAATAATTTGAAACCTGCATTATTTACATTCATGTTTGATTGCTAGCACTCTTCTTCTTCATCATCTTTCGCTGGCATAGCTAGGTTATTTGGTACATTTCCGCCACCAATTGTCAATCAGTGGAATGGCGTGAAATTGTTAAAAATCTGTACATCACAAGGACGTACACATTCGGTCTTATATACAAACAAGAGATACAAATGAAATGGGGACCTGCTCATAAAGCATTGCTCCATAGTGCTCAAAACTTCATGGTATACTTTAACCATGTGTTTTACTACCCTAAACCAAACAATTTTTGGTACGCAGGATGTGAACCGTCTGTGCAGTATCAGGATGTCACACTCGTTTGACTGAAAAAAATACAACTGGTAAACATAATCTAGGCAGCAATTATTTTTTTCCTCCAAAACGTATTTGGCAAAGCAAATTAGCAAATGAATTAAGCCAATTAATACACTAAGTAAAATGTAATCATAAGTGATGTGATGATGGTTTGTGTGGTGTTTTTGTTTTAGTTTCCTACAGCTGCACAAGGTGTGCATGTCTCTCTCATCTCCCTCTCCCTCACTCTCTCTAACCTTCTCCTTCTGCCCTCTTTCACTCAGGCTTCTCTCAGCTGGACCATCAGTCATCCTGGGATTTCTTCCTCTCCTGGCTGTCGGTGACTCATCCAGACGTTGATCTGGATCATCGTCCCCCAACTTCTCCTCTCTTTCCCAGTTTCCATGCTATCATGTCTCTCTCTCTCTCTCTCTCTCTCTCTCTCTCTCTCTCTCCCGCCATGTGTTTGTCTGTCTCTCCTCTCTGTGTAACTGCAGTGCTTGCCTCTTCTCTGTTTGTATGGCCCGTCTTCTTTCCAGGTCTCCATGGTGGAGAGGAGGTTGTGTGGCTCAGGTCCTACCTAACAGGCGACAGCTGAAGTCGCTCAATGTCCTACTTGATCCATCCTCTTCACGTATGTTATACAATCTATCGTCGCCATTATTGTATATGTTGTGATTCTTTGTTGTAGATCTATTCTGTACACACAACATCTATTGCCTGTCTGTCCATCCTGGGAGAGGGATCCCTCCTCTGTTGCTCTTCTTGAGGTTTCTTCCATTTTTTTTCCCGTTAAAGGGTTTTTCGGGGGGCAGGTTTTCATTATTCGATTGATGGTGAAACCCTGAAGAATAACTATGGTTGTAAAAACTTTAATTTTTTTTAAGTTCACATAAGGATGAGAACATGCAGAGAGAATTTGTGAGACAACTGTGTTCCTGTGTGTGTAACAATGATATAGAGACAAACAGAACTTGGAGTAGTTAATCTTTTGTCGGAAGGCAAGAACAGGGACAATATCACAGAAATATACTAAAGATCTTCCAGCAGGCACAATGAAATCCAATTACAGGTGTGTGTAGCTGTTTTTGTTAGTGACAGCTTGCATTTCCACGTCTACTCAGCTCCCTGTGTTGTGTCTGTGTGTGTTTGTGTGCGTATACACCTCATTATATTTTCATTTTGTGTGGACCACTGACCTTAAACGTACCTTGCATCTTCATTGTAAACAAACCAGTTTTTTATGTGAGTCTTACAGGTGAAGTATGGCACAGGTGCCTCAATGCTAATGATCTACTGTTGTTTGTGCAAAGAGAGAACACTAACTATATGTACATGCATTAATGTGAAACACTGTGCAACCACAAGTGTAGCAAATATGTGTGCGTGCCAAAAATCACGGTTCGCATAGCTGTGTCTTTCATTGGTCGTCCACTTTGAACATCCTTTTTTTTCACCTTTGTGTTGTGGCAGTGCAACTAGCCGACAGCAGCCCAACCGGAAACAAAATCTTGTTTTGAAAATTTTAAGATTCACTGAAAAACACTACCTGAGTTTCCTATTACAATGCCCAAACACCAGGGTTCTAATGTATAACAGAGCGTACACAAAAAAATTTTGCATTTGCCATTTACCACACAGAAACTGGTATTTAGAACAGTGCTAAGAGTCTACAGCCATGCTAACGACTTTGTGAGGCTGTACTTGGGCACAGCAGTGCTTTACCCTACATACTAATGTCAGCATGTGAACATGCTCAGGGTGACAATGCTAATGTAACAAGTAGAATGTTTACCATGATCACCGTCTTAGTTTAGCGTGTTAGCACTAAACCCAAAGTACAGCTGAGGCTGATGCTAAGGTCATTCATTTTCATACTGTTGTCTGCTGTAGTACGAAACTTAACTTCACTGAAAAACAGACCATATAACAGCAGCTGGATCACTGCTGACACTTCACCAATCTGCATGTCAGTCTCCTCCCGCTCCTTATTTATTTTTTACGTGAACACCTACACTAGAGGCAACTCACTTACAACCAAGAGTGAACAATCTGCCTTTTTTCAAGACCATGCAAAATCTTTTCTTCAACGTGTTTCCATAACTGTGCCAAGGGACATCTTTAAAGTCTCCATTTCCTACTAGTGGCATAGACCAAAAATGTATCTGTACTTTCCTATTTCCAGGTAAGATAATGATTCCATGGGCAGCATTCAGAGCCACAGCAACAGCAGTTGTAATCCATTGAGCAGAAGCAGAAGTAGTTAATGGTGTCACCTGTCAGTCTTTACATACCTGTGCAGCTGATGACCAGGTGTAGTCCCATCGTAGTGATAATGTCCTTCTCAGTAGGGAATCAAATGGCTCCCTGTCAGATGAGATCTGTCCCTGACCCTGCTGCCAGGAGGCTCAGCACATTTATACGTCACTTCAGTGGTCTTTCATTTCTTCTCCCAAATCAGGACTGAATGCAATGAGCAGCTCACAGTGACAGGTGAGGGACATACTGTAGTTATGATGCAACATGCGTTCACAAAGCAGGACATAGTTGTTTTGATTCATACAAGTAGTAATTAACATGTAAATTATGATAATTGATTCATATGTGGAAATATGTAGAAATGAGTTGAAACTCTGCTGCTTTGGTATCAGAGTTCTCTTATGTCAAAGATTTGAATTGAAAGAGATGGCAGGAGGAGAGAGACAATAAAAGAAGGACCAGGAATGAGTGAGAGAGGTAGGAACTGAGCAAGAGAGAGAGAAACAAAAAGAGAACAAAAGATCTGGCAGACTGGAGTGGCAGCCGAAAGCCAGAATGTTTCACTTCAGATTGACACTTCAGTGAGGGCGAGCAAGGTAGAGAGAGAGGATGAGGGGGAGGAGAGAGAGACTTTTAAAGTAGTATCCTTAGGCGAAGAACAGAGTTAAGTGTTCCCTTGCAGTCTTCAGTGTGGAAATGAATGGTTGACTCTCCTTGAAAAACAGAGTTGCTATGACAACTGGCCCTTTTCTCCATTTCTCTTTAACCCCCCCCCCACTTCTCTCCCTCTGTCTCTCACGCACACACATACTACACTGACACACACGGGCGTACAGGTAGAGTTTTAAGTGTGTTTAAAGCGCAGCAGTGACACAATGGTAGTGAGGAGAAGGTACAGGCTTACCAGGTTGATCCAAACCAGAACCCATCTTTATCAGAGGGGTGAGGGTTCAAATCTCTGATATCAAAACATACCTGATACTGTGTCATGACCACAGCTACTTGCTTCTTACTTCAATAGGATAAGCTTCAACAATCAGCAAATTATGTGTTTTCATATAAATATGTTAATTTAATATATTTTACTAAATTAATATATTAATTTAGCAATAGTGAATCAACAAGTAGCCCATTCATAAAAAGTGTTTATTTTTGTTGTTCTTAACAGACGGGGCAATGTTTAAATTTATCCTGGCTCACCACTACAGTGGAAGTGACATTCAGAGAATTTACTCTTAAAGTCCAACTGCAATTAAATTGCATATTTTTTGTCTGCTACAGCATACATAGCTGCTCTGTCAATCACTTGTCCACTGTTCTCCTTTGAGAAAAAATCAGAAACCAAAAGGAAGAAATTAAAACTCCACGGCCCCTCTAGTTTTGCATTAATTTGACGGAATACCATTATAGTGTTAGTCTACATAGATGGATATCTTATTTCGATGCAGCCGATCTATTTATTTGTATTTATTTTTAACTACAAGGGGAGAAGCCATGGGAGATTTCATTGTACATGAGTATAATGACAATAAAGGATAATTCATTCATTCATTCAAATCTTGCATAACATCAGTGTTCTGTCATAGGCAGAGCAGACAGTCACACTGAGCCAGACAGCAGCCTGCTTCACAACACAGGAGCCACAGACTTTGAACAAACACATTAGCTAAGTCCCCTTTTTATCTAACTTACAAACATGAACACATGTCCTCCTGCTCCTTAGCTTGTTGAACAAGCAACCACACAAAATGCAACGGGGGGAAAGTGTACTGGTAACATCAGTTTGGAGGCTAGATAGCTAATTAGAAGCAGCACATTAAACAGCATGTAAATGTACCAGCAAATCTCACTTCGGAACGAATAGATGTTGGTGTGGTCCTTACTCTTCAATAGCACTAACACGCTGCCTGACCACGACATGTAGGCTACAGCGAAAGTTTGTTTACTTTGTCTCTCATTCCCCAGCGGCTCTCTGGCAGTCTGCCAGCTGCTGTCGATCAAACACATACACGGACACACCCTTCCAACTGGCTGAGATGGAAAAGGGAGCAATTCTTCAATTCTTCTTCTTCAATTCTTCCTTTTAATAATAAAAAACTGTTAACTGTACATTCATTATTTTTGACAACAAAAAGAGATGATTAAACCTTATTTCAGTTTAAGGCCGTTTAAAATAATGTATGATTTTTACTGTTGTATGGCATTAAAATATATTTCACTGAATGTAACACTGTAAATGTGACATTATAGACATCACATGGTACACCACAAGTGCAGTGCAACCGCAGCAGAGGTGTGGCATTCTCACAGCAGGGTGGGCCACTTTCAAGTGCTACCACTGTACACATACAAGTTGAAATTTCACTGCATTGAAAGGCAGCATTTATTTTATTCGCTCCAAGATGGATCTTCTGTGATGGTAAGTGGACCCAAAAGCAGAGAGTGGACAGGTTTTGGTGAGTGTTCCAAACAAGAGGATTTATTGAACAACGTGATTGAAAAATAGTGAGGAGCTGGTCTGCTGGGCAGGCTGGGATAGAGGCAAGGCAGGCAGAATGGCAGACTGGAGGCGAACCAAACGAAGCAGGCAGGAAACACCGGAGTTAATGGACCTGGAGTACAGGTGAACAAGGAGTTAGGCAGGATTCAAACAAGGACAAGCACAAGGAAGAATTCAGACTAGAGCTAACTGGGCCTATGAGGAACTGAACGATTGGGCGAAGACTGGAGTGAATAGCCGGGGTACAAATACTGCACTGTGGAGGTGGATTGGCAGCTGGAGGAGACTGAATGCCACGCCCAGACAGACACGCACACACAAACACAGAGATATAGGGCTGGAAGAGACTGGTTTCAGTTGTGACACATGCAAAGTAGGGTGGATCATCATGGTGCTGGGTAACTTTAACCTGACCACTGAGTATGTATCAGGGTGACAGTTTTCTGGAGCTGGTTTTGAGTGGAATATTCTTGGTAGCGAGCCAAACTTTCTAATCTGGTTGGTATTCGGGAGCTTGGGTGCGATGGCGGTTAGAGAGACAGCGGTTGTTCTCTACAGAGAGAAGCAGAGCAGTACGGGTGTCCCTCTAAACCTTACGGCATCAGCGGAGGTGCATTTGAACCGAAGGAACCGCTAACTTGCTTTCCTGGGAGGGAAACAGAGGTGGCTGATAGCCCAGAGAGGCTTCAAAAGGGGACGAACCTGTGGCGGAGCTGGTGAGGGTGTTATGGGCGTATTTGATCCATGGAAGATGGGAACTCCAGGATGAGGGGTTGGTGGCGGTTACACAACGCAGGGCGGCCTTGAGGTTCTGGTTAGCCCTCTCCGTCTGGCCGCTGGAGTGAGGATGGAACCCAGAGGAGAGGCTAACTGTAGAGCAGAGTGCTTGGCAGAAAGCCTTCCACACCTTGGATATAAACTGGGGGCCCCTATCTGAAACAATATCCAGCAGGATTCCATGGAGGCAGATTACATGGTCAGCTGTCTCGTGGGCAGTGGGGAGCTTGGAAAGAGCCACAAAGTGAACCGCTTTAGAGAATCGGTCCACGATAGCGAGAATGACTGTATTACCTTGAGAAGGAGGCAGTCCAGTGACAAAATGGAGTGCGATGTGGGACCAGAGACCACTTGGGACAGGCAGTGGGAGCAGCAGACCGGGAGGTGGGCAGGACTTTTTTCAGGCTGGCATTGTTAAAATCCCAAGCCACAATAAAAGCAGCCTCCGGCCGTGACGTTTCAGTCATGCTGATAACTGCATACAGCTCGTCCAGGTCTTGGTTGGTGTCAGTTTGTGGTGGAATGTACACCACTGTCAGAATGAGTGATGTAAACTCCCTCAGCACCCAATAATAAGGTGCACTAGGTTAGGAGAGCAGCCCGTGGAAATGATCTCCACGTCTGTGCGCCACTGGTTGTTTACCATGGAGAGCCCCTTAGGAACAATGGCCCTCATTTATGAAATGAACGTACGACAGAAAACTGGGCGTACGGTCATTTCCACGCAAGGCTCGATATTTATCAATATGGATGTGAGCGGAGGCAACGATCAAATCTCACGTCAAGTCTCAACTCATGTACGCACGTTTTTGAGTGAGTGTGGACTTGCGGTGCAGCGTAGTAAATCTGTCGGAGGATTAAGACCATTCTGACTGGCATCTAAGCATATACAGATGTTTATTCATCATTTACAAATATGTAGCCTGTGGCAAAATAACAACTATGTGTCATATATCCCCAACATAAATAGGTATTTTCAAATAGTTTGCAATTTACAGGGTTAACAGTTTTTGATGTAAGATTAATTTATAGACTATACATATCACGGATGTATAAAATAAATATTCAAACCTCAGCTGGAGTTTGATTGACAACGGCAACGCTGTTGACTGCAGCAGTGATTTCATTCCATACAGCATTCCTCCAACTTCCTTTGAAGCCACTTTTCAGGCTGCCAAATGAAACTGGTTGTTTACTTGAACTTGTGACGTTGGCGTTTCTATCTCCAGGTCGGAGAAGTTCCTCTTTTTGGCCGGATTACGTTTCTCTCTGTCGTAAACTCTAGGGACGAGCCGTCTAAACGGAGAATATAGAGGGGCATGATATTTAAATAACGATTGTTTTCAGCCGCCACATTTATCAACGTCCGACCATTCTGACGCTGGGATTGGCGAGATACGAACGTTTCATGAATCACACGTGAACCCTGTCGTAAGATGATTTCTGCACTCGGATCTGTGCTGGTTTCTATGCTAGATTGATAAATGAGGGCCGATGAGTCTGGGATCAAAGGGTCAAACCAAGTCTCCGAGAAAACCAAAACTTTACAGCTTTTAGTGTCCCATTGAAAAGCCATCTGCTCCTGAGTTCATCCAGCTTATTATCAAGTGACTGGACATTTGCTAGAAGAATACTTGGTCGAGGAGGCCTGTTTTTATGTTTCCTCAGCCTGACCAGGACCCCAGCCCATGACCATTGTTTCCTTCATTGCCTCCGCTTTTCAGGTACAGTAACAGGTAATACCGGCCATGGATATTCCCACATAGTAACTGCTTGCAGGTGGTTGAGTGGCTACCAGTAGTTAATAGTGGCTAATTAGATGTTGCAAAACAGATTAAAAAAAAGAGGGTACCTCTAATGGTGTTGCCTCTCAATCAGGAGAGTAGAGCTATTTATAAAACAGAAAGGCAGCAAACATGATAGATTCTTCAACTTTCAACTCTCAAGTAAAGATCTGCACTGGTCCACTCAGTTCTTAGTAAACAAGACATGACCATTGTAGTGCTGCAAGTCTTGTGTGTCTATATGTCTAATCCAAGCTCTATATCAGCTCAGATCACAAAGTTATGCATATCACATTCCGTCTGTGTCTTTCACAGGTGTTTCAGATTGGGTCCAAACTTTCTGACCCATAAAGACCTTTACTCGCTAGTTCTCTTTGTTCCCACAAAGGCTAGAAGACATTTTGGTGAACTTCCATTGAAATTTCAGTTGTTGACAGTGCCATTGAGCTAACGGGGCGCTATGTCCTCTGGGTAGACAGACCAGCAGCTGACTCTGGTAGGACCAGGGATTGGGGACTGTGCATTTTTGTCAACAAAGCTTGGTGCACATACACTGCTATAATAGAGAGTCACTGCTTTGCTAACCTAGAGTATCTCATAGTTAAGTGTACAGAGTTTACATATACTTTTGTGACTGCAGCATATATCCCCCCGGATGCTAATGTTAAGCGTGCAATGGAAGAACTGCATGCTGCCATTAGTGAACAACATACTACACATTAGGAGGCAGTCTTCATTGTGGCAGGTGACTTCAACCACTCCAACCTGAAGGTGGTACTCCCTAAATTTTACCAAATGTCTCCTGCCCCACTAGAAGAGACAAAACCTTGGACCATCATTATACTATCATGGCTGAGGCATATAAAGCCATTCCCCTCCCTCACCTTGGACAGTCTGGCCACCTCTGTTCCAACCTCCGAAGTACACACCACTTATAAAACATGTGAAACCTTCACTGAGAACAGTTAAAGTGTGGCCAGAGGGGGCAGAATCTTTACTACAGCATTGGTTTGAAAACACAGACTATGTTTACCACTCAGTCCACCCTGGACTCCCACACGGACATTGATTCCTATACCTTCTCCATTCTGGACAATATCAACACCAACATCAGTAATGTCACCAGCCTCAAACAGATTACAACATTCCCAAATCAGAAGCCATGAATGAACATAGAGATCTGCCTTCTGCTAAAGGCAACACCACTTTCAGATCAGGCGATGCACAGGCCTACAGTTCATCCAGAGGGGCATCAAGAGGGCTAAGTACATCCACAAGCTAATGATTGAGGAGCACTTCAACAACTCCAACCCCTGACGATGCCCTGGCAAGGCATCCAGGCCAGAGCTCATCGTGGACTTCAGAAAGGCGGCACACGCACACACACCCACACACACCCATACACATCAATGGGATGGCATGTCGCCAGCTTCAAGTTTCTGGGTGTACACATCTCCAAGGACCTCTCTTGGACCATCACTACTTTGACCCAGGTCAAGAAGGCTCACCAGCGTCTCTTCTGCCTGAGGAGACTGAAGAAGGACCATCTGTCCCCTCAGGTTCTGCTTAATTTCTACGGCTGCACAAAGACCAATCTTACCAACCGCATCACAATGTGGTATGGCAGCTGCTCTGTCTTAAACTTATTGTATTCATATTCATACTGTAGTGTTTTCATATTTATACTGTAGTGTTTTCATATTTACACTGTCATACCTCCAGCTGTTCTGTTCTGTGTATAATGTGTCACTATTGCCATGACCTGTACTTACACCTTCACTGTATATGCTTTTGTTCATGCTATGTATACCCTTTAGCATATTCATTTCAGATTGTTCATACTGTTCATACTGTATATAACTTCATATTCAGATCTACCTCTCACTGTGTATCTATGTACATTTGTACACACTCTGCGCTTTATTGCTTTTTGCACTTATGGTTGTATGCTAAACTGCAGTTTGTTGTCTTGTACTCTGTGCAATGACAATAAAGTTGAATATAATCTAATCTAAAAATACCAGAAAGTATACACAAGTATGAACAATGTAAATGTGAATGTAGCTGTTGATAACAGGTCAAGTGTCCTCGTGCAGCACTGTCTCTGTGTGTGTGTGTGGTCTGACACATTGCTTTAATGAGCTGAGAGACGAATGGTGCATCAATGAAATCTATAGCAGAATTAACACATTGACACGTTAGACTAATTTGCTTTCTGACATTTCCCTCCATGCAATTAAGCGGCTCAGATATGCAAGTCGGATCTGATTAATGCACACCAGCCGATCGCTCTCGGCTCGGTTTAGCATTCAGAGGGTGAGGCTTCTTGGATCCTCTCTAACTGGAGAAAGACAGTGTCTGGGATGGCTACTGGTTTGCTAGGATTGCTGTGAATGGACTGGAAGACAACAGCCCTCCTTGAGCTTTTAACGAATTGAATTTAGGAAACATATTTAACACACACTAAATGAAAGTTCTGTCCCGAAAGTGCACAGTTGATGACCAGTTAGATTAAGGGAGAAGAGATGACGAGTAATTGGTAAAATATTCACAGCCATTTGTAACAAGTTTAAAGGTGACATATTATGCTCATTTCAGGTTCAGACTTTTATTTTTGGCGTCTACTAGAAAATGTTTACATGCTTCAGTGTTCAAAAAACATATTATTTTGCTGCCGCACCACTATTCAGCATCTGTCTGAAATGCTCCGTTTTAGTGCCTGTCTATTTAATTGACATTCAGAAACAACAAAACATGGCGAGGATCACGGAGCAGAAGGGGATTTCCTGTAGCAACAAAGCTGGCTGAGCTTATGTTACGTTCCACAAAAAGCACAATGAAAAAAGTGACTTTACAGACATCCAGCCCACTACACTGGTTATTTAATTGGCTTCATCAGAGACTTTCACACGTTTCAAACATTCACACAGTTTCTCTCGGACAATCGGACTTTCCCTCAATATTACAAATTACAACACAGCGTTTCGGCCTGCAATAGACACTAGAAACATTAGCTGCGCAACATGCTAACACTAAGTTCAACAGACAAACCTGCAAAATGAACAGTTAACAATGTAAAAATATGCAAAACTTTAGGCTTCCAAGTTTGAACTTGGGCCATGGACATCCGGTATCGATCCAATCCTTGAGCTTCAGTTTTTAAGTGAATCCTGGTTTGTACTGTACGTCCCTCCTTGAGAAAGCAGTCCGATATGGAGAGAAATTAGACTCAAAATGGTCACAAATGTGTGTTACATGATCTACAAATGAAAAAATAAGATTTACACATGTGTACAACGATTTGTGCGTAATTTTGGGTACTCACAAATGCGTGTTCCAATCCACACAAATACCAAGCAATTTGAACACATGTAAAACAGTTTTACAAATGCACACATCACAACCTGAATAAATATTAATTTGTGGATCAGTGTGGATCTGGAGAGTGTGAAAAGAGTCTCAAAACGCCACAAGCAAATGTAGCCAGATTCATGCTTATCATGCAATCTGAGCACACACATTTAACAATCTTTAAATAAATACAAAAGAATGTCACAAACATTTTTAGACATTTGTATAAACAGGAAGTTTTTCAAAAGCGAAAATGGTCAGATCGGTTAAGTTGAAGTTAAAAATCTGTACGTAAAATATTAATATTTATTCAGGTTGTGATGTGTGCATTTGTAAAACTGTTTTACATGTGTTCAAATTGCTTGGTATTTGTGTGGATTGGGACACACATTTGTGAGTACCCAAAATTACGCACAAATCATTGGACACGTTTGTAAATCTTATTTTTCATTTGTAGATTACGTAATACACATTTGTTACCATTTTGAGTCTAATTTCTCTCCATAGTCTGACGTAAAATTGATTACACACACACACATACAAGTTTTCCAGTTGTTGTGGGGACATTTACGTCCAAAATAGTTAAAAAAAAGTTAATCCCCCGGGTTTTCACGTCCTCAGATGATAGGAGTACATGAAGACTTCTGTGTTATGTCTTGCAGTCAACAACAGAACAATCTGCGGTTGGCTCACCTCTTCAGCATTTCCTGTTACTGGAGAGGGCTGGAGTGAGCCAGAGTTGGGGAGAAGGAGGGACATTGACTAGGCATTTCGGTGGGTGGGGATGTCACCTTGCAGGAAGTGGCGCTAAGCCCCTTAGGATGTCAGAAGGGGAGGCAAATCTGAATAGCGTTTTTTTGAGAATGCATTTTCTGAAAGGTGGAGCGAGAGAAAAAAAGAGAGAGAGTGGTCTTTTCTCATACTTTGGAGATCTCCAGACACACAGGGGACACATAGTTATGTTAAAAGCCATGAAAAAGTGCATTTGCATTTTGCACAACATGTGACTTTTAAAATATACACAACCAAAATTCCACTAAGCAGTTCTAAATCAGGTGAAAATACACTTTCATGCAACAGCAGCCTACAAATAAAATCAACCACAAGTCAAAACAGGACTAGGGGCTCTATTTTTGTGCAGGTGTCCACCGTAAACTGCAGTGCTGTGCTAATGAAGTCGCAATTTCCAGAAGTTTTGCATTTGTCATCCACAACAGCTAGCATGCTGTATGAGGGCTTTCCCTTTGACACGATTAACTCACTTTGCAGCCATCTAAAGCTACTTGGTGTGTATTTCTGCTACGTTCTCTCAATTGAGTGATGTGTACACACAATTGGTTCACTGGTTAATCTTATGTGACTACAACCAGAATGTTGCAAAATTACCACACTTCTTCCACCACAACTTCTCTGCTCTTATGCCCATCAAACTGTTGGTTATTATTATTGTTCTACACATTTTCTTTGTGTTTCTCAGTGCTGCAGATGCTGACATTCTAGAGCCAAATAGTAAACAGAAACAGAAAATCACATGATAATTTATAGTTTTCTCTCCTCTAATCACTTAAAGAACAATTCTGGCTTATTACAACTTGGGTCTAATTTTTTTATTTTGGCTATCATTACTATTATAAGCATAACAACATTGTACTCACTAAGATCTAGTGACAATATTGATAAAAGGAAATGCAATGGTCAGTAAAATGCAGGTAAAATTATGACCTAAAATCTCTATTGTAAACTCACAAATTACAGACTGACTTCTTGGTTCAACCTTGCTGTACTTAACCTAGTTGTGTGCACCATCAAACTCTGCTGAGATCTGGGAACATGTGAAGCTAATTATTGTAGCAATGTTGCCAAGCACAACGCTACCATTACAGATTTGGAATGATTGCCTAGAGTGAAGTTGTAATAAAGTGGAATTATCCTTCAACCATTTCAGCACCTTCTGTTCCCACAAACCCTCCTTTGACAGGAGGTAGTTGTTATATCCAACCTGTTAGGAATGGATGCTCTATTGTTGGCAGATGAATTATAGTATTTATTTACGCTTAAAATTGATTGAAATGAAGGGGAATGAGCCCAGCTATGGTGTAACCACCCAGAGCTGGGAGATCGGGATAAGGAGTTTGATTGTGTTTAATGGAACGAGGAAACTAAGTGGAAGATTAGAATTTATATGGAATAAGGGAATATTGCAAATATTGTAATCTTTAAAAGAAAATGTAGGATTTGTTAGAGATTGTGATGGTTAGGGTTTTCAAAGTTAAAATTCACAGGAATACTGAAAAACGTAATGGTTGGCTTTCGAGTGGCATTTTGGCATCAGCCGCGGTGTGTGTGGTGCAGGTGGCTGAACCACCTTGTCCCTGTCACAGCAGGAGGTGCTCAGGGATGAGTTTGAGGGCTTTTTGGGAGGCAGCCTGAAGGCTTTTGGAGCCCCGTGGGAGCACGTATGGGCCCAGCCAGAAAACGTCTGGCCATGAAAGCAGCTCTAGCAGTCTCTCCATGGCTCTGCTTAGCCTGCCCACTGATCCTTCCATGAAAGGCCGCCGCCTCATTCTTCTCACTCTGTCTACCCAGCCCCTCATCCAAATGGCCCACCACATTCCCTCTCTCTCTCGATTGTTCCAGCTCAGTGGTATCATCTGTCTCAATGCCACTTGGCAATGCCCTACACAATTTGTGGCTGGGTAAACATTTAACTAAATGTATCCCATTCCAAATGTAGGATTACATTCTGCTGTTTCAATATTTGGGTGCTTCTGAGTAGCCATGGTTTCTGAGACAACAGGTCAAGTTGGCCAAACATCCCCTCCATCTAAGGAGAGCACAGGCCAGGGCCGCTACAGAAACCCAATGAAAGGCAGGACAGCAAAAGCAAACCTATTTTTCTATGTCCACATGTTGCTATGATGGTGTATATAACTTATAATAACTAATATTTTACCCTGACACCAGTAATTTTAAAATAAACCAATTAATTATTATTAGTAGAAATAATCCAAAACGTTTTACAATAACATACGATATATACCCATTTCCCACCAGCTCCCTCCCTCACAGCATTCCTTTTAAGGTCTCAGTACTCTTGAAAGGAACTAGTTTATACGACGACTGGCTGCATCCCACTGCCTCCCTGATCTCGCTCCAAGAATAATGTGTCTTTTGCTTGTCTTTCTAGTCTCAACACGACAAACCATCCAACTGGGGATAATGGCACGCATTTTCAGAGAGTCTCTTCTCAAAGACATTCTTAGTGTTGCATTTAGCTTCTCACAGAAGAAATAAAAGTGACAGAAGAAGTGGTGTGAAGAATGAAAAAGGAGAATTTGAGAGACAAGTTTAAATCCTGCCATGTGTCACACCTCCATACACCTGGCCAATCACAGTGTAAAGTGGACATGATGGTTGGTTTTCAAAGTTTGTTAGACAATCCGACCAGCATTTTGTTATAAGCGTACTTGGGCCTTTAAACATCCCCTTCCATCTACCCCTTGGGATCTCCTATAGACTGCTTCCCTGTAATAGGGTTACCAAATCACCCAAGTGAAGGATTTTTCCTTATTAATTTGTACAGTGGACAGTTTAAGCAGTAATGTCATTAAAATATAGCTGGTGAATATAGTGGAGCGTCTAAAGCTAAATAGCCAGACATTTTTCTCAGGAGTTGTTGGAGATCAAAAAGGAGGGAAGAGTTGAGATGGGTGGAGTGAATGTTGGACTTGGAATGTGATAATATGTCAGTATTTTGTTTTCAATTAGTTCCGCTGGAAGCTTAAAAATCATTTAATGCAACTTTAATTAGTGCAAGTATCAAGTTGTTGAAATAAGGTTAAAGATGTAGTCTACAATTCTAATCCAAAACAGTTTTTGTCAATTTCAGTGAATATCTCCTCACGGTCTGCTAGCTTTCCGTTTTGTGTGTGTGCTTAAAAAACAGTCCGATGTTCATACACAGCCCCTGGCTCTGTAAACGGGAAACAAACAGAGCGACTCGGGTAGAGCCACCGACCCAGGTCGTCAAATACCGACGCTTTAAACGCGTTTCCACTAAACACTTGTATAATATATCACAACTCGTGCTTGTGCACAGGACAAACCAATGCTGTGAGTTACTCACGCGAGTTTAAAGGAGCACTGAAGGGAGGGGTGTATTTGTTTGTCTGTTGAGTTCAAATATCAGAAAGCTTTCTTCAGAATCATAGACTACACCTTCAATTTGTGGAGGCATGTTTCAACTTTTGCCGCATAGCCACAGGAATGCATTTTCAGTGTGGGGTGCAGGGGTACCTGTGTGCTTTTTTAATATGACAATATGGAAATGACATAGTTATTAAATGTACTTTAGGAATCAGGATGAATACACTGACATAGCATAGAGGCATCCCTCATGACAATGCCACAACTCTAGATGTGCAAATATGGGTTGAAAACTGCATATGATGAGTTTGGTTTTAATTAGTCATTTGATGCTATAAAATATATATGAGTGTATGGGCGGGACTGCGGCTCATCCCCCAATCACTACTGCACAGACTCTGGCTCCAATCATCCAATCCAAACATCACCAGCGCAAGATAGCAGCGTTGTGGTATTGCAGTGGGTTATGTGCCAGACAGTTTCTTGGCGATCTGCAGTGCCTTCCTTTTTGTTACCCTCAGGCCCCCGCGGACACTCCAGGAGATTACAGATCAAACAAAGGAAATACGTATAACATGAGCTTTACATGTGCTGGTAGATCCATTTTGTTACCCCGTTTCCAGTCTTTATGCTAAGTTAGGCTGACCAACTGCTGGCTCTCGCTTCATATTTAGCAACACCTTGGCAAGCAAATGAATAAGGGCATTTCCCAAAAAAAGTCTAAAAACTATTTCTATAAGAGTGTGTTGATTTTCATAATGTGACTGTTTCTTCAGTTATCTCTGGTCATTTCTGAATTTACGCCAATTACAATAACAAAACAGTCTGAACAGCTCTATCACAGGGCAGGAGATAAGCAAAAGAAAAGCCAGAAGATGACATTAAATAGAGTCTCGAGAAAGCTCAGTAGCTTCCTTCTCCTCAGTGGGTGGGTGGAAAATTCAGTATCAACACTGATCCACAATTCCATCAAAATGACAGCTCGGTGCATTATAAACCAGGATCTGTTATTGAGGCTTTCGGAAGGACATGGCTTTCCCCTTCCCCCCTCCACCCCCTCTCCCATCAGAAAAATCAATATTTATAATTTTACAAGATCAAGACAAATCCGCTGCAATGCTGGCGTTATTAACACAATAAAAACATCACAGAGACAGGTATTTGTTGGGAGCCCCAGACTGGATTAAAGGTCCTGTTTTCTCCTTGCCCCCCCCCCCATACAATAAGCCTCGCTATAAAAGAGGTTATATAGACCCTGCTTCCTAATATCACCGGCTGGTTTTAAGTAATGGCATAAATAAAAAGGACTGATGTATGAAGGGGTTTGCACAGGGGTGGGTGGATGGGATCATGTCATTCCTCCCTCCGGGAAGGAGCAGGGAATCATGGGAGGAAACACATTCAATTGAAAGCATCTATCTGCTGGATGCTACTTGCCCAAAGTCCCTATAGAGACATGGCAGACTGACACAGCTCACCGTCTGATTTTATTTGCAAGAGCCCTTGTCTGCCCTTTCAGTGCTTTGTGGTGCCTGTAAATTGGGATTTTTACTCTAATTCTAATTTTATTCATTGTTTAACCTGTTAGCTGTTTACTTTCACCTTCCCCATAAACTCAATATGCTGGATGTTGGAGCTGTAGGTTTCAATCAGTACAGTGTGAAGATGCAGAAACTAGTGTTGGTACTTCTACTACTACTGCTGCCACTGTTACTTATTTGTTAGTTTTTTGTCATGTGGATGATAACAAAGCCGCTCTGACTGTGCGATTATAAATGATTCTGATGGTGTCCTAGAGCGGATCCACGGGGTGTAGCATGGGATGTGCATTGCTATGTACCACTGGGGAAGGTCAAAGTTAGAAATGTTGAAATTGTACACACAGTGGCTTCATTTTATGATTTGGTTCAAAACTGCCTGGTCTTACCAAATGGCGTATGAATAACACACCAATGTCTCGGGTCATTTCACACCATTTAGTCTGTACTGACTTGCAGTATATTGTGCTGAGCCGGCGTATCATTTAATGCGCAAATGTTATAGTGAAATAAATGTTAGGGGACGTAGTATAAAGAGCAACATAGTAGCAAAGGAGGAGGTCGGGATGGATGGATGGGTCAAACAAACACAGGACTTTCACCCAGGAGACCGCTGTTCATGTCCCATGTGAAACCAAAAGTCAACGTTGACTTATTTAATGTATGTGAGTTAACCTACATAACGTATTTAACTTATGTCACATACATAACTTAACTGATGTTACTAGCGTACTTATTGTAACCCAAACCATGATCTTTTCCTAAACCTAACCAAGTAGCTTTGGTGCCTATACCTAACCAATGACGATGAGGGTCACCTGACAATTGTTACCATGACGAGGAAGGACACCTGAGGAAGGACACCTGACGAAGGTCACCTGACTTTGTCCTTTCCTGCATGTCCAAAACTGATAAAATGTAATGGCATTAAATGACACGTAAAAAACTTAAAATGCGCAGAAATTACCCACGAAATGTCCTTAAAAGTGGCGCGGTATTTATACACCATCGCCTGAGCTCACGTTGTGCAGAATGCAGTCTGGCAAAAATAGGTGCCACATAAAATATAAAATATAAATTGGGCCACACCACAATTATGGTTCTCATTTTGGCATGAAAATTGTGCTTGAATATCGCAAGCTAGAATAATTAAAATAATTGGAGTTGGTACGCACACTCAAAGATAAAGTTTAACAGAGGGCTGTTGCTCTGTCACTTAACGTCTGACTAGCTTAACTGTGGTTTAGAATGGGTCCAACTAAAGCAGAACTTGCAGGGGTTTAAAACACAGCTGCGTGCTAAACTGGAGCTGACTGTCAAAACGTGCACTGAACCACAGCTAAACTGCAGCCTAAGCGGGTGTCTGATCACCCAGCAGAAGTGTCAGAGAGCCTCAACATCATGTAGCGCAGTGGAAGTAGGCATGTCTGCTGGCTTACCAGCATGCATTGGTGCAATATAATTAGCATTTCAGTTAAACCTCAGACACAGTGACCTCTACAGGAGTTTAGGTGATTTCTACAGGATACAGCAACCGAGTTTGAAATAAACCACAGATGCAGTTTAAATCGCAGCTCCTGAGGACACAGCAAGTAACAGCAAGGGTTTAAGTAATCAGGTGACTCTGACCCTGACAACACAGGTTTAAAGCAGTCTTAAACCTTAAACCACAGCTAATGACAGAGCAACTGCCCCGGGGGGTCTCTAGTCTGTTTGTGTTCACACATGTCTGTTCAGTCATATTTTGGTTCAGGCATATAAATAGCCCACAGAAAATATAACAGCTTGAAAAATATGTAATGTAAAAAGCTTAGGCTAATATTATTAAGCTGTTTTTGCTGAATCACATCGTTTCCTTTCAGCCTGGCAGCAAATGTTCTGGTGAATGTAGTGAACATTATATCTGCTAAAATAGTATTTGTCTTTTTTGTTTCATTTATCCATTTTATTACCTTGTGAAGCATTTTGTATCAATTATTTTGAAAAAAAATTCTTTTAATGTTTGATGGTTTTTAATTGCATGATTGCGGAGCAAAAGTGCATAAAGAAGAGAACATTTTCACAAGTACAGTAGTCTACTGACTGAGCTTTTTTTTAAAATCATGACTGGATAGTATTGCAGAGATCTGGCCACTTGTTTCTGTCTCTGCTGCCAACTTTATCAATGATCTGTTGTAAATGAAGAGAGTGTTCCTGACAGAACTGCAGGGATGTTCAAACTGGCTACCTCAGAAACTGATTATTCATTTGAACTGTTTTGCTGTTGTGACTCAGTAACTGAGTGCTTCAATGCAAACCTTTAGTCAAAGGAAAGGCTTTAAATTGAAAATGTCCTGTGAACATGCTGCTAATAATAGTAATAATAAAGTAATTCAGTCATGAAACCGTATCTGAAAGTTGTTACTTTTTAATGATTAAGGAGCTGTTTTTACACTGTAAATTGATTTTTTTACACCAGCTCTAATTTTTATTTTGAATTTTATAAAGCAACAGTTGAGCAGGATATGTTGGTACTCCACTGAGTGTAGATTTGAGCGAGAGTTGAAAATGGAATGAACCCTGGAATATAGTGCAAACCTTATGTTGGCTGTTTCCTGTAACCCTCTGAAAGTTTCTCTCGACCCTCTTTGGGTCTCAACCCTGCCATTTGAGAAACACTACATTACACCATCCAGGCTGTCATGTCAGCCCGAATCTCGTTATCTCCACAGAGAGACCTTGGCTAACAGGAACCTAACGACTTCCCTTAACAACATGTCTCCATGGAGATAAGCGGACATCACCTGGAAACCATGACTGCAGTGCCTGATGGCCAGGAGGACAATTTAAGGCCATTTCATGACCACACAATCACACACTCGCACAAACTCTCGTGTGGGCAAAGTGTCTCTGGGTTACACATTCTTGGAGGCTTGCTAAGGTACACAGACACACACACACACACACACACACAAGCAAGCACAAATCTCTCTACTCTCTTGCCTCTGAGCTAATGACCACACATTTTACAGTGCAGACAGCCACAATTGGGACTATATGTGCAGGCCTCTCTCAGCTAATCTCTTGGCTGATATTGAAGAGTAATCTGCAGATAATCTGCAGAAATGAATAGCACAGTGTCTTCACGGTTCATCCTGTCATTTCCCCTTTTACTGTAATTGAGAGGTGGCACTCTCCCATGTGTAAAACATACTCAACAGCCCGGAGTTGTCGCCTAACCACCGAAAACTGACTGTAAATGCCTAAATTGTGTCAGTGTCTGGGGACAAATGAGTTCTTCTAAATCCCTGAAGGTTGATTTTTGAGGGCAAGTGGACACTGGCATTTTCAGAGTGCAGTGAAACTAGTGACCTGGCAAAGTGCGAGCCTTGCCTTTTCTTACATTATTTACAGATCACAGGTAAGCTTAAAGCATGACATTGTTTGTCAGTGCCTCCCAAAACGACCCATTCGTTTCTGATCTGCTGCCTCTGGTTAGGTTTAGTTAAGTTCAGGCAACTAAAAGGAAAAGACTGTGGTCATGATTAAAAGAAACCGATCTTGACGATTATTAGGAGACAGAATGCAAAATTCAAACAGAGATACACCGAGATGACAGAGACATTCACAAACATACACTGCCCCTGCAGGTGTTTACATCCTCCCTACGATACACAGCCAAAGTAATAAAAAAGACATTAAGAATTAAATTAAGAAATTAAATCGTTAATACAACAAGCAGCTACTGTACTGATACCAGTAGGTTCATCCCACACAACAAGCCCCATCTGTGTCTTACCTATTAGATATTGTGATATATAAGTTACTGCAAACACCACATGCTGCTACAAGATTCATATGAACAAAGCCACGGGTCAAACATGCTGTACACGTTCAAATAAGGATGACTGTGTGAAAAACCTTAAATGATTCTATTTTACATATGAACTAAAGATACATTCGTAACATAATGAGTAACCTCCATTTCCTGACTCATTGAGCTATACCCTCTTTAACAAATCCAAATACTGTTTCTTAAAGAACGTCTACAGTTAACATTTTGGTGCATTAAGTGATCATGACACAGGTTGGCCAAAGTCCACTTTTTTTCTTCTTCTTCTTTTTGTGGGACAACAGTGTAAATCAACACCATACATTTACATGCCGCTTTCTACTTCTACTCCACTACATTTCAGAGGAAAATGTACTTTTTATTTGACTACATTTATCTGACAGCTTTAGCTACTTTACAAATTAAGATTTTTGCACACAAAACATATGGAGAGCTTATAAAATCTGATGTTTTGTTATAAATTAAACTACCAAACAGTTTAAACAAGTACAGCTCAAAGGATTAGTCAGTTAATCAATTTGTCATTTGACAGAAAATTAATTGGCAACTATTCTGATAATCATTTAAGTCATTTTTCATGTAAAAACATTTCATGGTTCCAGCTTCACAAATGTGAAGATTTGCTGCTTTTACTTAGAAACCCTTTTCAGACCGTAACTGTAAAACCTTTACTCAAAAAACCTAACTTAGACCCCTCCTCTCTTAGTAGTTACTGCCCCATTGCAAATCTACCTTACCTGAGCAAGGTTTTAGAGAAGGAAGTGTTTAAACAATTAAACAAACGCCTTTCTGAGAATGGTATTGAAAATTTTCAATCTGGCTTCACTGTCCAAAAAGCCAAGACATAAAATATTTTTGCTGACACTAAATATTAATGACCTTATTGGTGTCACATAATAACATAATTTAGCTGCAAAAACTTCCAAACTGTCAAACTGAATTAAACACTTTCTGAGCAGCAGGGACGTTTGAAGTGGAATCAGATATCATCAGTCATGTGGTATTCTTCATTTGACGTAAGTTCTGACACAATGTATTGACACAGTTTGCTTCACAGGAGTGAAACAGGCTTCAAAGCATTGGTATCATCTGCCCAGCTCTACATTTGATATAGTAGAAAAGGCGACATCTGCTGACCAAATCTGTATTATTTCATTTGTATGGATGGTTTAAATCTGAGACTACGATGAAACGGTTAGTCAGAAAACAAGAGGTCTAACTGCTTTCATTATTATTTTGTTCAGTAAACTTGTATTATAAAATAGGGTCACTTCTGAGCTGAGTCTGCTTAAAAGCAGTGCGCTCTTTTTACTGAGGAAGATTGACAAAAATGTCTCAAATCAAAAGCCTTAAAATCAGATAGGAGTGTGATGTAACAAGGCCTCGTTTGGGTGGTCACATGATTTTTGCCGTGGTTAAAGGCGAAGTATCGGAATCTGTCGCCGTGACACTTCTGCTTTGAAAGGTCGACACTGTGTCGAGCTGTGTCTGCTTCGAGCGTAACATCACTAGCTAGAACATAACTCAAGAAACCCAAATCAATAAACTAAACTTCTAAATAAGTTCAATACCGGAATTTAAACATACACGTCTGTCTCGATCTACTCAGACGATGTTGATGGTTTACTGTAAAGAAAACACAAACAAGTCTGGGATAGTAAACACATGCAATGCTACAGATAAATATGGTATTCTGTAAAAGTGTAAATTAGACAAATGGTGTAGCCTCACCCACTTTGTCACATTACTATATAAGCTATAAAGGTACATAATCCCACCCCTCCACACTGTTTTTTAACAGACGTTTATTAGTGACCAGCCTTTATTTGTTCCTGTTGGCTGTTATTTAAATACCAGCTTTCATTTAAGATTTTACGGTATAGACCATCACTGATAAGATTCGACATGGCATTTTACATTGTCACTCTTGTCACTTTGTCAATCTGGTGAATTGCTTTTTGGCACTAAAGGACAGGTTGAAGATGGTGAAAGCAGTCAACGACAGATGGAAAAAGGACTGTTACCATGTTTATCCTTTAGAAAAGGAACATAGGACAGGAAGCAACCACACCAATGAGAATATGCCACTTCCATTCCCCCATGGTGTCATTTATTTACAGTAATTACAGAAAGCTGTCATGGTTAATTTAACTAGGATACACTAATGTTTAACAATGACACATTTATCAGCTTTAAGCTGCAGGTTTGTCTCAGGGCATGGACAGAGCCAGTGTCTTGTAAGGGAATTGGATTGGAGAGCTGTGCTGAATGTGACAGACATGCTCCATGTTGTCAGCCCTCTGTTCCCCTCCCATTCCCCCCCTGGAGGAATGAGGCAGGCAAAGCTGCTCATGCTTCACACTTGCACACAGTACCCAGCCTTAGTTCATAGCACCCCATGCTTTTTGTGTTCAAATGAGACACATCCAAAGGCAGCTAATTTACAAGGAAACGGCGCACCCAGCTCTTTGTCCTGCTTCCATTAAGAGTGTATGAGAAGGTGGCAGGGAAGAGGGAACAGGCTTGCAGGCTGATCTGAAAAACACAGCTCTTTCATGCTCAGTCTGACAAAGTAGCACTCTCGCCGCTCAAGCAAATGGAAGATATCACAGGCATTATATTGCTGATGCTCATTAACAGCAGACAGCCAAGAGAAAAATCAATTGGCTCTCTGATACACAGTGGCACGTCTATCTTCAGAATGGGCAGAAAAACAAATCCTGGCCAAGAGATGTAATTTCAATGTGCCTTTGTTATTTGGTTTGGCCATGCTTATGCCAGTATGATAAAAAGATGTCTGCGTGCATTAGTAGATACGACAGGCATTGAAAATACTTGTTTGCACTGGAATGTCTGTCATAGTAAAGTACTAATAGGAATGTCACAACAATTTATATTTTGATATTCTAATCTGTGGGAGCTGAAAAGCAGACTGGAGGTTTGGGACTTTGCTGTCATAATGTTTACTGTAAAGTACACACTGATTTAAGGATTTTAAAAATTCAAGTTCATCAACAATACAATGATTGCAGACACTCAGAACCAACAAAATCTCAACAGTTTTATTGACAGCAGGTTTTCACAGTATAGTAACAGTTTAGATAATTTCCCTAACATTCAGTACATTCTTTAGCACCTTGAATGTGTATTATCCGATCTCCCCTTTCTCTATTCTCCACTCTCCTTGAGCGATGTTGCTGTATTTTACTGCAGCGCTTGCTTCCAATAACTGACTGTGTCATTGTGTCCAAAGCACTGCACTGCACAGCTTCAGTTTGGTTTGGATTACAGAAATATTATTGTTCATGTCATGGATTCTTCCTGTCCTGTCCAACATTTCACTTTGTCTGCAAAACATGATTGAGCCCACATTTTTACCAGTTTGTACAGTATATGTATATGGAATAGTAGGCATAGTAGTATGTGTTCTTTGCAAGCGTTTCTTTGGGGGCTTTTTTATTTTGAACACTGCAACACAGTCTGAATATTATGTAAGTAATCACAGAATTTAATTTTCCCCCCTCTAAAATCTAAAAATCACACTCTTATCATTTGTATAAATCCAATTTTACCTACCTTGCAAACATTTCCTTTATTTGTATATTTTCATTCATTTTAATTTCCCTCAATTTGTTCTGTGGGTGTTGTCAAAATGTTGTTGTGCAGACCACTATTGTGCCTGTTGTAACATTCTAATATTCATGTTAGTATTTCTGTTATAAATTTAATCAAAAATCGTCTTAAATCGGCAAAACATTGGGCATCCCCAGATTCCAGCTGGTGAGCTTTGTTGCTTGTTGAATCCCACTCTCTCTCCTCTCATTTCCTGTCTGCCCCTGTACTGTCTGTTGTCAAATAGGCAAAAATGCCAAATGAATCAAATAAAGTTGGCAAAGTATTGATTTAAAACAGGAACTGTATGATCAAAGAACAAAAAACAGTATTACTACCAGACTGACCAGATATTTGAAGCTAGCTTTAGGTGCTTGATATGACTTCAGTATCATAGTACATTTTGTTTGGTACCAACAACCCTAGAAATGAGGCGTGTGTTGTGTCACTTGTCATGTGAATGTTGAAAAAGAATCTTTGACTGAGGCCTGAGATCCCATAAACGAAAGAAAGAGCTGATCTGAGATCATTCTACATCTGCACACAAGACCCAACCAAGGACTACCAGCAACTCCTCCGAATCCAGAGGTAGATTTTGGCAGATGATGAACCTAGTTCTCCTCCTTGCACTTCTGTATACTGATCCCCACGACCACCAGGGTTTGTCACGCATGGTTCAAACCAAGTGATGCCAAATACATTTTTAATGGAACTACTGATCATCCATTCATCTACACTGCTGTAAAACTGACTATTTCAACTTGAAAAGGTTGCATATAAGGAGAAACTTAATTTTTCAATACTGAAACAGCAGTTCCACACTACTTATCAACCTGTAACTAAGACTGAGACAGCAGCCCTGTAAGCAGCAGTAACAAATGGTTGACAGGCAGTGTCTGTTAAACTGTACATTTGTGTCAGTGTCTGCAGTTTTGAAACTGAAAGGCACCTCCGCAAAGATATTTCTCAGGTGTCCGACTGAGTAATTCTTTATTTGACCTGTGCTACCTCTCTGTGCTCAGCTTTGTCCCAGTGGCTCTGCTCTCTAAATATAATAATTACACCTATGTACAGGATGATAAATGTAGTGATGTGGTGGGAGTAAACCCCGCAGCAGTGAGTGGTCTTGTTAAATGGATCTCAGCCAAGGCACAGGGAGGCCCTCTAACCAGGACATTGGGGCTTTCTACTTCATTATTTCTCTGTAGAATACCATAAAAAATACACGAGCAGTCATATTTTACCAAAACACCAAACGCGTACTCGATGACAGTGGTTCTCTCTCTTTGTACCGTCCCACCGCAAGGGAACTTTGAAGCTGAACTACAAATTAGGTCTCTTCAAATTTAAGCTCACCAAATGAAAAATGAAGTTTTGTCAAGTCACTTAAAAACACTTTTAATTTTCTAAGGAAAATGAGAAAGAAAAAAAAACACACCAAAAGATTCAGTTAATACACCAAGAAAGCTACAATGTTCCTCAGGTTTAAATAAGATCTGCAAGAACTGAAGGCTTCTGTCTACATCTGTCATCATCAGGAGCTTTACTTTTCATGAAGAAAGGAGGTTTTTCCTTGCCGCTGTCGCCAAGTGCTTGCTCATGGTGGGAATTGTTGGGTCTCTGTAAATAATACTATATTATGTTGTGATTTGGCGCTATATAAATAAAATTAACTTGACTTGAATTAACTTGACATGTGGGACCACTGCACAGGTGAAGTGGCATTTTCCTGAGACAGCAGTTTTTGGGGGGTGTTTTACATGCAGCTGTTTGATATTTTGGTGACAGAGGCACAGTGGTGGGAGTGTCACCACACCAATACTGCAACACTTTTTTGGTGTAAAGATTATCTGTATTTTATGGCATCCACCGCCTGCTCTTCTCAGAACTAGGACTTAATTCACAAAAGGGAATTGCAAGCACCTGACCGCACAGTGCTAGATATAAAAGTGCCTCAAGTCTTTAGGGAATCAACCTGTCCTCTTGTGCATACTTTGAGTCCTTGAGTCAAACAAAGCTTTTGAATAAAAGAGCCTAATTGTGAAATCACTAAATATTAAATTAAATTTTTACAGGGCTCTCACATACTCATGCATGGATCACAAGGAATAGTACAACACTAATTCACGTTCTTGCCGATATTTAAATGAGAAAATTGATACTGCTCTCATATCTGTCTGATAAATATGGCTTGGCCACAAGCAGTGACTTCCTAGAGTCTTGTCATCACCATAAGGTTGCTCGGAAAGCAGTGGAGATTTCAGGAAGTGAAGTGTGAATTAGTGTTACTCAAATAGAATAGAAGCGTAATTCCCAAATTGTCAGAGTGTTCCTTTAAGTCACTTGTTCTCTGATCATCTATTTTCCATTCATCCATTTTTCTCTTAGCTAACCCAGGTTCATATTGCACTAAGCAAGGTAGACATCTCCTTCTGGGGGATTCCAAGGATTTCCCTGATCACTTGGGATATAATCCCTCCAGCATGATCTGGGTCTGTCCTAGGCTTTCCTCCCCGTTAGATGCAGTTCTCTGTCTCTAAGGGTGAGCACGCACAACCTGCGAAGGAAACTCATTGTGGCCACTTGTACCTGTGATCATATTGTTCTGGTCACTACCTAGAGTTCATGACCATAGTTGAGGTTTGGGATGTAGTTGGGATGTGTTGGAGAAAATTACATTTTGAAATGTATCTGCATTAGTGTAGACATGGCCACAATCAGAAGCATAGAAAAACACAAGCAGTTATCTGTAACGTACATGTTCCTGTACCCCCAGTTACAATGCCCAACACATGTATCTTTAAACAGCCTTGTTGAGAAAACTGAGAGAAAAAAAGTCGTTCTTGTACATTTTTATAGAACACTGAAGACAGGGACCCATAATTAGTGCTAATTAGCACTCATTTGCATGTCTGTGATAAGGCCCAGCATGGCCACAGTGTGACTTCAGTGTGAGTTTGGGCCTTTATCTGGGAACATGGTTTGTGCTTTGGCAGTCAGTCTATGCACTGTGTCAGAGATACTGTATCTATGGATCAGCTTTAATTTGATCAGACTCATGTGAGTGGGTTATATGCTGAAATACTGTGGATGCAAACTTCTGTGGTAACACTTTATTTCCCCCCTATTTAGCATTTATAAGCAGTGTATAAACATTGAATTAAAAAATGTTTATTCATGTACGTATCAACAACTATAACTCCTCCTGATGTACACGGTGGAGGCTAGTGTGTAAACAGATAATGAATGAGAATGACGATATAGTAAAACACATAATGAACACTTAAAATGTCCTTATATCTGCTTACAACTACATTATTATTGTTTATTATCATTATTATAGCTTATAAATGCTAAATAGGTGGAGTTAAAGTAAAGTGTTACCGCTTCCTTTCATCAGTTTTCAGGTGGTCGAGGCTTCCAGCAACTAATGATCATATCAGTTTTCAAACAGTATTTATTACTTAGGAAGCTGAAATTTAATGGAGGAATGGGAAGATAGATTCATTTCAAATTCAACAAAATAACAAAAATGTAATCAAACGCTAAAAACAATATGTTATAAATGAGAGTGAAACTATTTTATTGGCTTTGATATACATTAACATTTTCAACATTTAAACATTATTCATCGTTTGGCTGAGAATGGGAAAGTAATGGATTCTGGTCATCACTGTTACACAAAGACACAAAATAATGTAACAAGTTAAGGATAGGCTCCTTGGAAATAATTCTAGGTTCCTACTACTACTGTAACTGGCAAGCTAATATTTGCTGCTTGCGTTGGAGTAAACAAACACATTGTTTGATCCATTCCTTTTGCTATTGTACTTCCAGTTTTGGAAAGGTGATAAAAAAAAAGACACAACCCTCCACACTCTTTGCATAGCGATTATCTCTCTTACTCCAGCCTTGTGTACACTGCTTCAACATGGTGGAAAATCCAAAGCTTGACAGACATGCCACCCCTAGTTATGGTTGCTAAGCTGTGATTGGACTATTGCTATCCTGGGGAAGGGTTTAGTTAACAGTCAATTATGTCCAATGTGGATGCAATTTAAGACTTAATCTGCAAGGCCATGTCACTTTACAAAGTGTCAAGATATAGCCTATATTAAAACACCCCCACAATTCTGTACTTGAACACGTAGACCCAAATGGTTTAGAAAAAAAATGATGGCAAGCCCTCACACTCATATTGTTAAGGTGTGATATAACAATGAAAACTGAACTGTACATAGTCCAATTAAGTCCGGAAATGTCATATATTTATAGTATAGCTAACTGTGAGAGCCTGCCATTTTTATTATTGTTGTTATCATTATTATTATTGTTACCACTTTGGCCTAATGTAAGTGCGTATTTAAAGCATCGGTGTATCAATATGTCATGTCAAATCATAAAAACTGTGATGTTTAGTATGTAATCCACAACAAAACAAAACTGACTGTTCAGTATGTTCATTTGAGGTTTGCCACAGAACTGAATTCTGGATTACAAATGTTGGATCATTTGTTTTCTAAATGCCTGCTGCAGAGCTTTAACCACTGCTGGAGTTACTGAGTAGAAAAGAAGACTTCTCTTAATCTGCTTGGGGAAGATACAAATAGGTGCAGAATAAAATAATGGCATATTTGTCATCCACTCTTGAGACACTTTAGTTGCATCATGGGGATTGTAGGATCTAGTGTTTTTGAGGCTTGACTCATAGGGACCTAAAGTCTCTTGTCTCGTGTTTGTCCCCCAGTTTTATGAAAGTGCAAGACTAAGTCACTGGAGTATTCCATTAAATTTCTACAAATCACGTGTATGAATTCTTAACATTTTAAAGTGTGAATCCTTAGAACCCTTTGAAATGCAGTGCTTTGAAAATAATGTAGTGGACAGTGTGGTTTGTAGAAAATGAAATGTCAAGTTCACCTCTCCCAGTGTGACAATTATTCCCATACTTCGTGAAATGCAGTAGCACAATAGACACAACACCTGCCTGCAGTATATTGAGGACAAGTCGGGGGCTAATGGAAGCTCTGTCATATTCTGTCTTTTTGATCCCAGCACCAAGGCTTTTGAACCTCATCTCTATTTGTTCAGGAAGGTTGACTGAGCAGCTGATGGAGCCTGAAGTAGACTGCTCTGTTTCACACAATTAAGACAAATTCACACTTGGGAGCTTCCACAGTACTCTACTGAGGCTATATAGGGCACAAACATTCTCATAAACACATACACAGGCAAACAAAAACAGGGCAAGAAAAATTATGAAGTTTACCCAGAGTGGTAGAAAATCCAATATATTGTATGCTCTTTCTTCCAATGTCAAAAACTTTTGACCAATGTTGTCATTTTTCAGGCATTTTCCGTGATTGGAAGGTTTCCCTTCTGGTAAATTCTGGTTGATGTGCAGATGAATAAGCAGTTAGCTGATGAAGTATTCCTATCCTTTAGTAAAATTAACAAAAACACAATACTCCAAAATACTCCAGTGCAAGAAAAAGTCCTACCTTCAAACACCTACTTAAGTAAAACTACAGAAGGATTATCAGCAAAGTGTACTAAGTATCAAAAGTAAAAGTACTTGTTCTGCAGAAAAAAATGGCTCCTGTGTCAAATTATTATTATATATGACATTATTAGATGTTAATACTGATGCATCAGTACATAAGTAACGTTTTACTGTTGTAGCTGCTTGAGATGGAACTAGTTTTAACAACTTTATACAGAGTTTATATACAGGTAGTTTTGTCCAGTGGTTCCCTGTCTGGGAGGTCAGGCCTCTCTAAAGGGTCACAAAATAAATCTGAGTGGTAATGAGATGATTAATGGGAGAGGAAAGAACAAAGAAAATTCTGCAGCACAAAGTTGTATTCATTTTTTTTTT
>NTHP01000116.1:1105861-1117707 GCA_003416845.1 Oplegnathus fasciatus | reverse complement strand
CATAAACAAACGAGACCAACAGAGAGAAGACTGGCTATTTCTATTAGTCTCTAATAGTCATTCTTAATGCCTGCCACTAGGTCGTATTTTTCCGTGAAATCAGACGAAACGGTACTGGGGTTTGCTCTGGCTGAATTCCAGTTGCTTCAGCCGCTAACTGAAGGTCCGTCTCCGGAGCTGCCGCCCACTCTCCTCCCAGAGAAGTAGTCTCCTCGCGGCGGGGAGTGAAGCGGAGGGAACATGTAACCTAACTTTAGGTGAAACACTACCGCCTTTGTCCACAGGGACCGCCAAAATCAACACAAAATGAAAAGTTCCATTGAGCTGCTTTAAGTACAGCACTTGAGTAAATGTATTCATTATTTTCCACCACTGTTAGCTAGCAAGTTGCTCTGGAAGTAGGTCCCTTTGCAGTCAGCTACAGTATCTTATCTAGGGGTGAACCTTTGTGTTTACCTTCGATCTGACTCAGAGACAAGAGTTTGAAATAATTTATGTAACATTGAAGTTTATTTGAAATGCTTTAGCGGGCTCATAGTGTTTGCCGCGATTTATATTTTTTGCCGAACTCTGTTTCCCAAATCTCTACTACGAATAAGTTAGAGTTAATTCCCGCGGTGCATGTCAGTAAGAAACATCCAAATTCAATCCAACCCCTTTCAGATTCTGGGTCAATTTTGGATTTCTTTAGTACTATAGCACAGTGTTTTGATCCCAGCTGCAACTAAAGCATGGGCTCCCTCTCCATAGCAATGGAGGCTGACGCTCATTGTTTTTTAACAATGCTAGCAGCGGGGCTCTAGGGGTGGTTCTTTTGGCTGATCCATCCGTCAGTCAACCACTTTGGTCTCAACAACACAATCTGCAGCTTAAATCAATTCACTTTCAGGCTGTGGGTCCAGTGTGGATGAATTCAGCAACTATGGGGCAGCGCTTTGTTCTCAAATGCAACAATGAAGCATTTTGCATCTCTGACTGGCTTCTTCTTCATAGTAATAGTGGCTGAGGCTCATGGGTTTTTATTTCTACCAAACACTGCGGCTGCTGAGTTCAATGACTCAGCTTCATTAATCAGTGAAAACAGTGGATTGAAAGGGAAAGCTGCAGACTCATGGGCACATTATCACAAAACACTGAGTTAAAATTACATGTTGGATAGGCCTAGCTGTTTTTGTCATCTTTCTTTTCACCTTGAGAAGTGCCTGGTTTCTGTCATCATCATGTGCTCTTCCTTCCTCCTCCATCTCCTTCTTTCTTCGTCTTATCCTTAATTACCTCCGCCACTCTCTCCTCCCACCTTTCCAGTCTGCTTCCCCTCCTCTTTCTCATTCTGTCTGTCCTTGATTTCCTTCTTCCATTCCCCACTCCATTCTCTACCCACCCCCTCTCTCTCTGTCTCTCTCCTTTCTTCCTCCGTCTCTCTAACTCTCAGTGATCAGGGGAGGTCAAGAGCGTTACATAGAAGTGAAGAGGAGATAATCCTACATATTAAAGCCTGTAAAGGCGGCTAATGCCAGATCAAATAGTGAGGTATTCACAGCCAGAGAGGCATGGCCGACTGCCGCTGATCACTATCGCAGGCGGGCTGAAAAGATGGGAACGCTACTCGCTGAGCCTTTGTATGGGAGAACTGTGCTGTCTCATTGTGACTGACAGAGTATTGTGGCTGGATTGAAATTTATCAGACAGCTATTCTCAGTGCTGTTAATGATTGTTTACAAGATCCGTCCATATTCTGACATGTGAATTAGGCTCAAATGTCTGGGGGACAGGACATACAGAAACTATTCAGGTTCAAACGGTACAGGTGTTTGATGATGAACACCAATGCCAATATTGTGAAACTGCTGAAACTGATTTAGAATTATGTAATTAAACTCAACTTTTTCAAGTAAAAGTGCTCCAAAACATTACATATTCAGTGTTTCTCCGCATTTCTTTTTATTTGTCAGGGTGGAAAACCTCTAAAACTGTGTTTTGACCACTGGGCAAAAGAGAGGGGAAGACTCAGGGGGTCTCAACCCCCTCAATCATCAAGGACCCACCCTTGACTGTGAACACGCAGCCTCTAGCATATACCAGCACTGCAAACACCCCTAAATAATTACTACAATTACTCTGTAGTTATAAATAATTACTACAATTACTCTGTAGTTATGCTCCTTCTTTACATGTGAAAAGTCTTAAAGTCCGATAAATATGAAAATGTCCT
Source organism: Oplegnathus fasciatus (assembly GCA_003416845.1). NCBI lineage: Eukaryota > Metazoa > Chordata > Actinopteri > Centrarchiformes > Oplegnathidae > Oplegnathus > Oplegnathus fasciatus. Next base: position 1,115,495 of record NTHP01000116.1, on the reverse strand, counting down.
GCATCCGCTACAGCCATCTGTTCTGCTCTGTCACCCAGTACAGTTCTTATCTTCCTGGGCATGTCAGGCAACCGCCGCAAAACACTCACCTTCCACCTGATTAATGCACCCACCTTACCTGTAATTCTGGGTTATCCCTGGCTCAGATGGCATAACCCATACATGGACTGGTCTTCTGGTTCCATTCTGCAGTGGAGTCGTTATTTTCATGCTGTGTGGCTCAGATCTGCCTTATCTTTCACTCCCAGTAACTCTTCCCCCTCTGAGTTCCCAGACCTCACGGGGGTCCCCCGGGAGTATCTGGACCTGAAGGAGGTTTTCAATAAATAATACTTAGCCCTAGTGGGGCTGGATCCCTCTTTGTGGAGAAAAAGGACAGGACCCTTGGGCTCTGCATCAACTACTGAGGTCTCAATGACATCACGGTCATTGGTCTAACCAAGTGGTTGGAGGGGGTGGAGCAGCCGTTTGTGATTAACCATGAGGTGCTGGGTCCAATCCTCTTTTACATTTACCTGCTCCCCCTAGGCCACCTTATACGTAGACATAATATCAGTTTCCACTTTTATGCAGACGATACTCAGATCTGTCTAAGTTGTGACCCTGCAAACAACTATCACAACACTGTCAATCTGCTAAACTGCAAAATGTCCTGCAGCTAAATGCTTCTAAAACAGAGATATTGATCATAGGTCACGACAGTGCAAATGCGCAAATGTCAAACAGTTTTGGTTCTCTGTCCCATTCAATAACTCAGTTCTATAGAAATCTTGGTGTCATTTTTGATCAAAACCTCAGCTTAGACAAACATAATGGTTCAATCATCTCAGAAACATGTCAAGGATCAGATCATTTCTTTCTGCCAAAATGTGGAAACTGTTATTCATGCCTACATAACTAGTCGGTTAGATTACTGTAATTCCTTGCTCTCTGGCATCAGTAAAAAGTCCCTCTCCCATCTCCAGCTCATCCAAAACTCTGCTGCCAGGATCTTGACTCGGACTAACAAACATGATCACATTTCACCGATCCCGGCTTCCTTACACTGGCTACCTTTTAGAAGTGATTTCAAGATATTATTGATTACTTACAAAGCCCTGAGTGGCCTAGCCCCAAGTTATTTAGCAGATGTTTTAGTGCCCTATTGTCCCTTCCGGCTCCCTGAGATCCTCAGATGTGTTGTTCCTGGTTGCTCCCAGGTCCACATTTATACACAAAGGTGATAGAGCGTTTGCAGTTAGTGCTCCTAGACTTTGGAATGACCTGCCTGAGGAGATCAGGTTTGTTTTAAATGTGTTCTGTTTTTATTGTAAAGCACTTTGTAACTGTGTTTCGAAAGGCGCTATATAAATAAAGTTTTTTATTGTTGTTATTATTATTATTATTATTATTATAATAAGAACCTGGAGTACATCCGCTCCACCAAACAACTGAACTCCTGTCAGGCCTGGTGGGCGTTGCTCTTCAACCGAGAATGAGCAACTACATGTTTTTAGCCCATTGGCTTGCGATAAGAGAGCGGAGCCTGTGACAGAGACACATAAGAACCACAGACTACAGTCAACATAAGTTTTGAATCTGGGGCATGTCTTTTATTGCACCTTACACTTACAAACAAACAAGACTGTCCTCCCAATAAGTAGTTTCAGCCAGAGCCCCAAAAGACTGTTCGAGACTGTTCAGATTACGTTCGAGGTGACAGCACCCTATAGCAGCTGTAGTAATTATGACAAGAGCAAAGGTATTATGGTCAGGTATCATAACAGTGACGAGATATCAGACTTTGAAACTGGAGACTTTAACACATTGTATCAATGACAATGAATGTCCCCGAACCTTAACTTAGTACTTATTTGAACCCAAACCACCATCTTTCTCTAAACCTAACCAAGTTGTTTTTGTGCCTAAACCTAAGATCTGCCAGTTTTGATGCACAATGTTGAAGTTTTATTATTATTTTTTTTTGTCTTAGGGTGGGCAGGCCCTGGAAATGCACATACCATTTTCAGCTGTTAAATAGGACACCATCAGTGCATTTTCTTTACAGTGTGTCTGTGTATGCATGTGTATTTGCAGACATCACAGTTAGCAGTACAAGAGGAGCGGGAGCTTGTGGGCCCCATAATCACACAGAGTGGCCCCAAAGTCCAGACATTAATCATTTTAACCAGCCATGACAGGAAAATCAAAGACTTGGCCCCTATAGCTCTGCTCTCTGTCTCGCTTGCCCCAATGGACCCCAGATGCGGCAACTTACTAACTTCAAAAAGACAGAGAGAGAGAACGAGAGAGAGCGAAAGAGAGAGAGGCATCATGCAGCAGTTTCTACCAGCCGGGAGCATCATTCATCTTTGTCCAGTGTACATGTACTGTTTGCTAAGCCATCATTAAATGATGATGTGTGCTGCTCTGCCCCCCCCACCACACACACACACACACACCATGTCTACACTGTATAAATTGTATGCTTAGATAGGCACACTCACTCTCTCTCTCACACACTCACACACACAAAATGTAGACTCGCTCACCTCACACACAGAGGTGAAATGGCCTAAGTGTTCAGAGTTTGTGAAAATGTGTTCTCTAAAACAATTAAAAGTGCTCCTGAATAATTCCTCTGTCAAATATAATTACAATCTATGTGTTAATTACAGCATAAATTAAATTATGCCTGAATAACATTAAAAATGTCTATCACTTTGTTCTAAGCATTAGCAGAAGTGAAAATGTCAACTAATTTGTAAATTAAGATCAGTTATAAAGTGATTTTTACATGTTTAATCAATAATATATCTCTGTCAGATTAATTGTGTAGCTGCTGAAGTTGACAATATTTTTGTGCTAAAGAAATTTAAAAAATAATATAATATAAAAAAATAATATACGAAATATGTATGTATAGACTAATGTGGGTTGCAGGCAGAACTAAACAAGCTGCCATCACATGTAAACTCGCACAATAACACTGCAATGTATGAAATAATCACGACAGACTGTGTGAGAATGGAACAAAGGAAAGAAGCCAAATCAGCAGCTGCAGGAGAGAAGAAGCTGCTGGTGCGTCCTGGGGATGGGAATCGAGAGCCGGGTCCAGTTGAGGTTCCGGTCCGATCCATCAGAATTGTATACCTCCGAGCTTATCAATTCCTTTTATCAATGCAGGCATGTTTCTCTGACAGCTGCGCATTGCAAAACAATGACGTCAAACTCAAGCATCTACGCTGCTGGACACTTGGCAACAAGAAGAGAGGAAGAAATGGTCCAAAATGATCATTTCAAGTAAGGGTGGTGTTAGCTTTTCCTGCTTTGGCTTCCAGACCGTAGTTGGGAAGCACAGGGGAGACGTGTGTCTGCCTCTGGGGCCATAGTCGATTACATTACTCACTTTGGAGCTAACCCCCTTCGCTCCACCCAGCAGCTGGGAAAGAAAGAAACGGGAAACGCGCCTTGAGTAGCTGCAGCATTTATTTATGCAACTGTGTCCCCCCCACTGTACATTCACTAGCTCCTGATAACTTCACCGCTAAACTTTCCTCTCCTCCGCTTGCTCACTCCATATTCACCGTCACTCTCTCTCTCTCTCCCTCACTCGCCCACACACTTGCTACACTACTTTTACAACAGTGGAAACACCAGCAATATGCTGAAACATCTTTCTATGCAACATAGGCTTAAATTCCAGGAATGCCATGTATTTGACACTCTACGATGAGTGCCACTGCTTCCCAACTGAGCAGCACATCCGTTACCGAGGGAAAATATCCTCCGTTATAATAACATGAGCGCCACGCAGGCAGGCTTAGCAGATTTTTTCTTTGACTAAGAAAATCTAAGTGAAAGTGAATGCAGTACAAATACACTGTGTTAAGACTCACAGATAATAAAACAGATGCTTTTTTTCCACATGAATCATCAATAAGAATCTATAAGGGAATCAATAAAGACTCGGACTGATAAGCAGAGTCAATAATGGCATTGGTATCAATAAAATCTTATCAATTCCCATCCCTAGTGTGTCCACAGGAGGGCGGAGCTCCATGTCCAGAGAGGTGAAACTCTGCACTCAGCTGACACTTGTTCTAATGGTATACATTCACTGGCAAAGTGTCAGGAGTGCGATGGGTGTGGTTGTACCTGGACCAGGTCTAGCAGTTTGTGACCAGCACAAAAATGCACAACAATGCAATTAAATTAAGGATCATCTTATTTTGGGGTATGGTAAGGTTAGCATTATGGCACCTTGGCATAGTTAAAAATCACTGATTTAATGCACCACCCAACGAGCGTGCAACATGAACCAAATCAAACACACCCTCAATGCTGCATGATCAACAGGTGAATGCTGGGCCTGACTAAATGCTAAAATGCTCATGGTGGATCCTTCAGTGATGACTTCTACGTTCATTTAGGAACTTGTACCTTCAGTGAGGTGTGTGAGGCCTTTCTGCTGTTTGTGACAGTCCCTATCACAGTTACTGCAGAGCACTCTTTCAGCTCAAAACTTTTTGGAGTGCAGCGGGACTGAGAGTTATATTATGCACTGAGAATGAATGAACAGAGAAGCTGAACCTGGAGCACATTGTGGAGGACTTTGCTGTGCATGAAGCTCACAGAATTCCGTTCAGACTGGTGAGTACAACAACAAACTCAGTGATGGATGAACTCACTCTCCAGAGGAGAACGTCACTATTACACGGTGTGTAAAAACTGTGCATCTCTCTTTTTGCTTTAATGTGTTTGTGGGCTGCTGTCACTGTGGAGTTTATATTGTTTATACAACTCTGTGTCTACCTTGGTGATGTTTTATTCTACTGTTGATTCTATAACAAGTGGCAGACTATTTCGTTTATTTAGCTCAATAGTGCTTGTTGCTCATTTCTGTTTATTTTCTGGATAATTCTAGTAAGCTACACTGAGGAAGGTGGTTGTATATTTATAACTGATAATCAGTTGTATGTACCGGCTGCAAGGTGTCCGTCATTAGGGAAGGAACTTATTCTTGGTTTGGACATAAGGGCTTGGTGGCATGATGTAGCCTAAAGGCCTTAAGGTGTTCTTTAATTTAACAGTAGTAACAACTGTCATCATATAACATTCCTAAAACAGCTGGCAAATTAGTCTATACACTGAAGCTAACCATTTTCCAAACCATGCTGCTGTGTTTTAAAATGTCAGTATATTTTCAATATATTTTCACAGGTGTTACCAGCCTCAGGCATAGAGGAACCTGGGCCAGCGGCAAACATGCTGTGTGTAGAAACAAAGAGGCAGAAAACTTTAGCTTGCGTTCAGCTCGACTGCAGGATTTATTCAGCTTCCTCAACAAAGGAAATACTTAACAAATGACTTCCCGAGGTAATCAACAACATGCTCGTTGTAGCATCAGGTTAAGTGAGAGCAGTGTTTTGTGTTTCACAGAGACATGGCTGCACGAGGACATCCCTGACTCCAAGTAGACGGCTTCTAGACTGTACAGGCAGACTGGAATTGCAGAAGAGTGGCAAGAGGAAAGGTTGGGGCCTTGCTATTCTCGTCAACAACAAATGGTGCAATCCTGGACACTGTTAAAGAACGTGTGTGTAGCCCGGACATTGAACTGCTTGCCGTGAGTCTACAACCCTATTGCCAGGAAAGTTTTCCCATGCCATCATCATGGCTGTTTATGTTCCTCCCTCGGCCAACACAGCGCTTGCAACTGAGGTCATACACTTGGTCATCGCAAGACTGCAGATGCAGCACCCCAACGCCTTCATCGCGATATCTGGGGACTTCAATCACGTCACTGTGACTGCGACTCTGCCCACTTTCAAGCAGTTTGTGGACTGTCCAACCAGGGGAAATAAGTCACTGGACCTGCTGTATGCCAATGTTTAGGAGGCATACATGAGGAGGCTTCATAGCCCTCCCTCCCCTCGGGAGATAAGACCACAACCTGATCCACCTCCTTCCACTTTACAAGCCTCTTGTCCAGCAGCAGCCTGTAACTGCTAGGACTGTGAGGAGATGGTCACAGGAGACCAATGTGGCTCTACAGGGCTGCTTTGGAACTATTGACTGGGAAGTGGTCTGTAATTCGCATGGAGAGGACATTGATGATGTCACGAATTGTATAGCAGGTACATCAACTTCTGTGTGGACAATGTTGTTCCAACAGAGACTGCACACTGTTTCCCAAACAACAAGCCATGGGTCACCAGAGACATCAAGGTCCTCTTAAATGAGAAGAAGAATCGGGTTCAGAGTGAACTCAAGCTTAAGATTCAGCAGGCCAAGGACAACTACAGGAGGAAGCTAAATCTCGAGCAAGCTGATGGCGATGCAGGTAGATGCTCCCCTGGTGACCTGGATTGTGGACTTCCTGACTGGTTGACCACAGTATGTTAGACTGCAGGGCTGCATGTCTGACACTGTGGTAAGCAACACGGGGGCCCCACAGGGGATGGTCCTGTCACCCTTTCTGTTCACCCTCTACACCTCGGATTTCACTTACAACTTTACGTCCTGCCACCTGCAGAAGTTCTCCGATGACTCCGCAATTGTGGGCTGCATCCGCGAGGGGAAGGAGGCTGAGTTCAGGGACGTCATGGACTCCTTCGTCAAGTGGTGTGTGTGAAACCATCCACAGCTTAACACTAGCAACATGAAGGAGTTGGTGATGGACTTCAGCAGGCAGAAAACACCCCCTAAACCTGTTTCCATCCAGGTGGACACTGTGCAGGACAAGTACCTGGAAGTGCACCTGGACAGCAAACTGGACTGGGCGAAGAACACCAATGCAGTGTACAAGAAGGGCCAGAGCCGACTCTACTTTCTGCGGAGGCTCCGGTCATTCAATGTCTGCAATACCATGCTGAGGATGTTCTACCAGTCTGTGGTAGCTAGTGCTATTTTCTTTGCAGTCGTGTGCTAGGGCAGCAGGCTGAGGGCAGACGACGCCATCAGACTCAACAAGCTCGTCAGGAAGGCTGGCTCTGTCCTGGGGTTGGAGCTTGATTCTTTGGCAGTGGTGTCAGAGAGGAGGATGCTGCGCAAACTGCGGAGCATCATGGACAATGAAGCAACTGGAATTCAGCCAGAGTAAACCCCAGCACCGTTTCGTCTGATTTAGCGGAAAAATCCGCCCCAGTGGCAGGCATTAAGAATAACTCATAACCAGTTAAAAACTCTATAGAGCTGGTTTAAATACTGTAAAAAAACAAAAACAAAACAAACCCAACATTTTAACTATGAGTGCATGGACTGTGAGGTCGACAGTCAGTAAGAAATTGCAATTAATGAAATGACAGCGAAAATCATATTATTCCAAGACATACAGTATACTATGAAGAATCTTAAAGCGAGCTTCCATAACCTTGTCAGGAATATAGTATTTGTAGGGACTCAACCAAGTATTCTTGTAGTATTGAATTAAGATACTAGCTAATGACACTTTTCTTTGACTTTTCTACTTTAACTTCTACTTCACTATATTTACCTGACAGATGTAGTTATTCCTTTCTTTGCAGGTAAATATTTTGCATGAAAAACATGATAAAGTTTAAGTGTGATGCAATACTGTAGATTAAACTAGTAAGTAGTATATAACATAGTTAAAGCCCAACCATCACAGAGAATTAATGAGCTGAAGGCAACACTTAAACTGCACTAGTTACCACAAGTATTGTCTCATTTTTCAAGAAACAAAATGTTATAATATCAGAAAAACTGAAATGTACTATCGTCACACAGACTAATATTACCCATAGGGGCTTTAAAATGTCCGTCATGTGTGCATTTACAATTAAATGAAATTGCTGCTTACACTTTAATGCATCCATCCTTTTGTGCCAGTAAGTAATATTTTTCATAATTTTAATTTTCATGTTTGAATACATTCTATGTACATGTGTTTTTTTCACCCACTGTAAGTGAAATACTGAAGACAGAACTCATTAGGGGTTATTTTCCCATGATGGTATTCCTAATTAAAGGGTCTGAATACTTCTTCCAGTACTGATCGTATCCACCTTATTAGAACACTGACTGGACCACATCTGGTATAATTAAAGTATTAAAGCATAGTAACTATTTACAGTTTACATTGATTTCCTATACAAGCTGCTGTCCATTGAATAAATGTCTGACTGTGTGTCTATTTCTGATCCTTCCAGGTGCACATAGCAGCAGTGACAGTGATAGCCAGTGCTAATCCTCTCTCTGAGCACCTGGCTGTCTGCGATACAAAGCCAACGCACCTCCAGTCCATTCCATCTGACCAACAAACATGCAGCGTCTGGATAAAACCTCTTTGACAGCTAGTACTTATCTGCCAACTCTTCATACTAACACCTCCCCCCGCTCCTTATCCCCTGCTTATAAAGCTTTATCTGCATCACTTGTTATTACACTCTCTTACTCTTTTTTTTACTTATGCTGCGTCTGTCTCAGGTTGTCACTGAGTTTTTCTAAGTCTGAGAGGGATACAAATTTACTGGGGTAGGATCATGGAAAACTGTAATGGCTCAGAGAAACAGCACACTTAAACCCAAAAGCACAACAACAAAGGCAATCAGATTAAGATAAAAATTCACCTTTACTGAATCAAAAGGCAGGCAAGGGTCAAAACCAGGAGGGCAGTCAAAACAGGCAAACTTGGCCAAAGGGGTTGGGCAGAAAATCATCAATCCAAGAGTCCAAAACAAAGGCTGGAAAACTAGGGCAGATGCAGAAACTAGACAATCTGACAAGGAATGAGTGGAAATGGGCCGGAATATATACCACAACGCTGATGAGGGAAATGGGGAACAGGTGAAGAAGTGGACGGGAAAGGGGTTACTGCTAGCCAGGAGGGAGTGGCTGAATCTGAAATGACAGGAGAGTTACAGCAGTATATGGCAGGGAAAACACAGCAGACAACAGAGTGAATACTAGGAGCTGGCTGAAGTTGTGACAGAAAACAATAATTGTCTAGTTTTGAGGTGAACTTGATGTTTGTGTGCTCAGAGTGCCCCCATCATAACGACTAAAATCCATGATCAAAATATAATAATGAGAATTTTGTGAATAAATGTGTTCCCTCTGGGAAATCTAACCAAAGTGTGTCATTATAAGTTCAGGTGAAAGGCCTTCCATTCATGTTCAGTATATTCTATTCTGATTTAAATAATCAAACTGCTCCATTACAAGGCAGCTTCCTCTTCTAGTTCTTCAGTTCCAGAAAACATGATCAAATCATTTCAACTGTCATTATTTATACTTTTTAGTTAGTTTTAGTTTCAGAATGTCTGAGACTTCTGGTATCAGTGCTGTATGTTTGTGGGAAGGGCACACTGATGCAGTATGACACCTGTACAGACACACACACATCATCATACTGTTGAACCAGTGACAAAATTTCTCTACTAGAGACTAAACAAATGAGCATCAGAGAATGGGAGATAACAGGGCGTGTGTGTGTGTGTGTGTGTGTGTGTGTGTGTGTGTCTGATACTAGTAGATGGTGATGAATGAAGAAGGATATTGTGTTTCAGATGCAGCCATTATTCGTCCTCAGCATACAGACCTTTCCTTCGCTCCTCCTCTCGTCTACTCACACTTCCTCCCAACATTCATGGGAATTTCTCATTTTAATTTCTTATATCTCACTTGGATG
>NTHP01000116.1:1070023-1081629 GCA_003416845.1 Oplegnathus fasciatus | reverse complement strand
CACTGACCTAAAAGATTACGACCTAAAGTTTTGCGAGATCTCGCAAAAGTTTTGCAGGACCTCACAGAAGTACAGCTTTTTTCCCCCTTTTTTTTTTTACCTTCAACTTTTTGTGTTTCTGTGTCACTCGGCAGGTCACTCTCTCTCTCTCACACACACACACACACACACACACATACATCTATGAGCTTACAACAAAGTACAGGCTGTTACCGGTCTGATTTGACAACATTATATTGTGTTTTTACTGTTTTATCTGAGTTACATTTTTACCATTCAGCAGCAGGTCCTCTCCCTACAGTGTCTGACTAGTGTATGCTGTCTAGCCTGCCTACCGGTGCTGCACACCTGCGTTCTGATTGGCTAAGGCACTTCGGTGTTGTTTTGTTAACTCTTTGTGACCTGGGTTACACAAGACTTCCTGTGGTTTGACAAAAAAGCTTCATTCAAGGTCCACTTACTGCCTTTTTTACGCCTTTCAGTCGCATCTCACGGTTTCCTGCAGCGGACTGAGGTTTCTTAGTTCTCAAATCTCAAGATCAAAAATGAACTCTCAGGCTCAACTTCCTGTGGTTGTTTCACAATAAGGGACTGACACGGCCTTCACATTAAAACTGTATATATGTTTTATACATGAAACACATGCCAGTGTTGTGTTTGTATCAACAGTTTAACAAATCATTTTTAGCTCAGCACACAGATGCATGATATTTCATCTCACCACACCTGGATGAGTGTAATGGAAACTATACTGTATATAGGCATTGATATTTTACAGCTGTACTTACTACTGTAAACCTGGTGATGCTGGGTAAAATCATATTATCCATGACTAGTCAGCTACTTCCCACAGTGATAACTAGTGGTTTTAGAAGTTGATGTGAAACCCTTAAAGGATAAAATGTATGAAATAATCAGTTACAGAGCTGTGAGCATGTGCAAAGTAGACAGTGTTCACAGTGATACAATTAGAGATATTTGCATGTATATAAATGTAACTGAAATAAAATAAATGGGAATAGACAGAAATTACATGAATTTACAACATATATGTACATAAATAGCACCACATATAGCATTCTACTGTTTTTCTCCTCCATATGTTGTTTAATGATGTGAACTGTCAGAGGATGTGACCTTTGACCTGCAGCTCTTGATAAAAACTGCTGAAACTGTCAGTTAATTAGCAACATTGTTAATTAGTACTTCCACTTTTACAGAGCTGAGAGGGAGGTTTGTGTTTCAGTGATAATGGCTGTGTGTTTGCATGTGCGTATGTGTGTGGGCACACTCGGCATACATATAAATAGCATACGTGGTATTTGTGCACATGCGATGTACTGTATGTGCATGGCATCGAAACCTTTCCTATGGTGACAGAGTGATGGCTAGTCATTTAATCAGAGCTACATTGTGAAACTGATTTCTCTTTAATTACTCCTTCCTGACAAGCCATAAACACACATTGTTTGGAGTGGTCCACTTACTTACACACTGATTGTGGTTGATTTGTGCTTGTTGGACACTCTGCATCCTACACTCCTGATAAGTTGTTGAAGTAAAATCCTTTCATTTATCAGGAGCATATAAAAATGAATAAATAGCAGAAAACAACTCAAGTAGCCATAGTATGAGTTCTGTATGTATTACACCTCAGAGGTTGACAGGACCTCTGTGTGTTTGCCATCAAGGTATGTAAAGGTTGTACAAGCTGCTGATCTTTCATATACTGTATATTTTGAGACACATAAACACAAAAGACCTAAAAACATGAAAAACTGTAAAAAAAAAAAAAAAAAAGCATAAATTTGATAGACTGCCTTTGGTAATGATATCGTACAAGATATTTGGTAGTATCAAGACACCAACGAAAGCCTCACAGTTTGGCTGTCAGTCCCTTCCTGCAGCCACACTCTCATCCCCTGCCCTCTGCATTACTCTCTCTCTCTCTCCGTCCCTGTCTCCAGCCTCTGCTCACTTCTCCCAGGACATGCACTTTTTTACTACTCCCCAGACCTGCCATCCTCGAGCCATCCACCAGATGCCCTCAGACTTTTCCACCAGTCTTCCTCATTCCCCTGCTCACCTGTTCTCACTTCCATCATCAGCCCTGCGGTTATCTGACGTTCCCCCGTCCACCTGCTCACCTCACATCAGCCACACTCCATTTATACTGGTCCCCATCCTTTGTTCCAGTTGTCAGTTCATAGTTTTGTCACGTGCACAGCTGTGTTCCTTTGTTACCTGTGCCTACCTGCCTGTTACCTGTCGTCCTGTCTGCCACCAGCTAAGTTTGGATAAAATTTTTTGAGTGAATTAAGCGCTAGATTTATGAACCACACCGGTGTCTCAGTGGAGGTGTCGGGTTGGATTGAAAGTGTAAAAAAGTGCAGGACTGCAAGACTTTGACACCAGTTCACACTCTGATCCCCCATCTGTGGTTAAACACTTTGGTTTAGGTTAAGATCGTGGTTTTGATTCAGTGTTAATGAGTTAACCATGTTGAGTCACTGCAGACTTGTGTGTTAACCAAGTGCTGCCAGTGCCTAAACATAACCATAAAACAGTTAAATAATGCTGTAGTTTCAAGGAGCAGATATTGTACCGCAACATTGAATATTCTGGCAGAAAATATTTCTTCACTGTGTTAATAGAAAACATAATCTAGCCAGCATTATGTTTCCTTCAAGCTGAAGCGAAAGAAGTCCTTAAACCTGTGCACAAAAGGGATGATGGGACAATGACGTGAGTGTGATTATATTGCAGTATATTAATACAGAGTCTCTACTGAGCCTTCATTTCCTTTGCATCAGCTAGTTTTGAACATGCAATTTCACTTTTTACCTCTGACAACAAGCTTCGTGAAGCAGCTGCTATAAATCAGTCTAGTGAATATGTGGGCTCCAGTGGTGTACACTTCATTTCCTACAACAGTTTGGCAGATCATTCATTTCAGTCCGAGTTAAAATTTGTCAGCATGACTCAGCTTTAGATAGGACCACAGTCCTCAACATGAACACTCCTGCGTTTCACTACTTTTGGTTCTATCTACACATGTGTAGTGTAGAAAGTTCACCTCAATACAAAGTGAACAACTATAAAATCTTCTCATATGGGAAAAATCTGATCGCATGTGAGGTCTAAGATGAGTCCATCTGGAGGTGTGTGTGACATGGAACTCTGGAGGAAGTCGTGTGAGCTCATCTCATTTGAAACACCACTCCAACACCAATCACCAACAACACACCTGCTTGTTGTTATGTTGCTGCAAACAGTATGAAAACTCCCTATGAAAATCACACCCGCAGTGACTAAAGTCCCTGTCGGTGTGTAAGTGGCTTATTCTCCAATTACACGTGTGAAGTCTCGTTGTGTCTCCACACACACACACACAACCCTGAGCAATGAGTGGAGGTTAACGAGGCCTGTCGGCACCTTGATCTATCCCAGGTACACTTGCTGTTGCTGATGTGGCTGATGCGATACTTCGCCCCGACTGACATTCATCTGATTCATCTGGAGATTTAGTAATTAGCCTGCACTGAAACACCACACACACACAGATCTGCTACCATGTATCAATCAAGCCATCTAACAGTTGGGTAATTGGAACAACATGAGGAAAAATGTACTTGTCAGTGGTAAAGAGGAGTGAAGATACATCGAACCCCTGAAAGATACAGAGTGAACCTGAGACAGCTTTGTGTGGATGTTTTTCTCTTTTTTTCTTTTTCTTTCATACAACCCCGTGTTTTTCCTGTACTAAACAGAACGTTAGTTCTAATTAATACGGCAGCCCACCAACCCACCTTCCATCTCTCCACCCCCTCATCTTTTGTTATCTCTCTCTCCCCTAAGCTAATTAACAGATATTTATGCATTCTTTCTCTCAATCCCCCCAGAAACCCAGCCGAGATCTTCATATCCACCTCAGTAATCCCACTCAGGCCACAGTGTGCACTTTGATAGGGGGGGATACTTTTTGTCTGTTATTGAGTCCTATAGCTGAAGGAACCAAAGAATCCTGCACACTCTACTAACAATGTTTTTGTCCTTAGACCTTGTAGAAATGGATAATGGAATAACTAGAACAGTGAATTAAAAAAAGAAAAAAAATATATTATAACTTTTTGCTGATAATGTAATAATGTAATAAGTTATTACATTTTGTGTTGGTTATTACATTATGATTTTTCACGATAAGGCTTAAAATATGTAAGTCAAACTACTGTGCCCTACAGCAAGGACACGCACAACCACAAACATGGTTGAGTTCCTGGAAACTAGCTGATGGAGGAGAGGGGACAGTGAGTGTGAACTTCACTGTGAGTTAAAACCAAAAATGTTTCTGTGAAAACGTAGAGAAAGTGTGTCAGGGTTACTGTAGCTTGTAGATGTTCAAAGACGAACCAACAGACCAAACGCTGACTGATTAAGCAGGGAAGGATCTGGGAACACTGGTGGTAAGCTAAATTTCCTGTTTTTGTTTGTTTTGTTTTCTGCTTCCCAATTGAGTAGTTGTTCATTTTAAGTTTATCATGGTTTATTCTATTTCTCTTAACCCCTCTGTCAGCCTGGGAATGCTTTAGACTATCATTTTTTTAATTTATTTTTTGGCTTGCACAACATGTGAAAACTTATCACAGTATATGCAAAAAATAATGATATATGTTCATCATCTAACTGCAAATGCAAAGAATCTCTGTCTGTCTGTCCTTCCATTAGCTCAACAACCGTTCATCCGATCGACTTCACACTTGGCGGGTGTGCTGCTGAGGACCCAAGGAAGTGCAGTGTCGAGTGTGAAGTTGTTTGGATGAGCGGTTCTTGAGAAAGCTGCAAGCAGCAATACCGGAGGCCAAGCAATCGGCCTCTTCCGAACAGGGACCTTTTGAACGGGCACTGCACTAGTTTTTAAATAATTATGGAGGGATTATTACATCAACTTTCTACAAATTAGTTTAATGAAACAGTGCTGGCACCATTTATATTGAAATCTGAGTGGTGAAATATCCATCAAACGACACCAGCACTATTTAAGGCAGGTCCTTATTCAACGTGTATATCAGATGGGCCTCCTTGTGATATGTTGATCTCCTCTGATAGCCTGTTATATAATGTATTTCTTCTTTGTGACATTCGTAAAGTTTTACTATTGTGATTTTAATATTGTGACTGTATTATGTATTTTGGTCCTCGCTTTTCCTACAAGACAGCACAGTGACTTGACTTAACTGGGAGCAATACTATGTAACCAGAACCTTAAACTTGCAGGACACAAAAGGTGTGACTGCAGACAGGCGCTGATCCAAGCACACAATACAGGCTTGTCTCTTCATTCTTCTTTGAATTAACCCATTGTGCCTACGACTAAAATTTTGAATTTCCTTTGGTGAAAGGGTGCTTTGGGCTTGTCTGAGCACAAATCTGAAGAAATTTTCTAAATCGGTCAAACTGTTGAAGTCAGTTTTTCTTATCATACTATATTTAGTCTTTGGGCACATGGGACTACTGTTTTTAAAAAAATGGTAGAAAATGCCCTAGAATTAGCAAAAAAAACTACCGAACTATAATTAGTCATACAGCAGGTGAAAACATTCGCTTGAGGAGCCATTCTCCATTGGTAGGTCGTCCTTGGTCCACTTGTATCATCTTTTGGGGCACCTAATTATTATGCATTGAGATGGGGATTCAACAGTTAACCAACAGTTATTAGGTCAGCTGCGGTATCCAGCTGTTTCCCAAATTCCTCATCACCACTATCCTCTGCACTGTCTCCACTCACACCATCAGGCGGTTCAATGAAAATTTCTGCCATATCCACTGAGTTCAGTTAATAAAACAGACAAGCCAGACATAACGAGCTACTTTTCATGCCTATATTTGCAAATACGGTTTCTCAGTCCCTCTAATGATTTATGGAAGTTTCTCTTCGTCTGTGTGTGTGTGTGTGTGTGAGTGTGAGTGTGAGAGAGAGAGAGAGAGAGAGAGAGAGAGAGAGAGAGGTCCCATGTGTTCCCATTTTAAAAATAGGCAATTTTACTTTAACTTATTCTACTACATTTCAAGTCCCATTCGTTTCAGTGTAGAAACAAAAGTCATGATAAACTGTGTGAGAATAGAACAGAAGAGATTGGCCTGATCAGCAGCTGCAGCAGAGAAAAAGCTGCTGGTGCGTCTGCAGCCACAGAGCTCCGTGTCCAGAGAGGTGACACTCTGCACTCAGCTGAGACTCTGGAAAATGTACGTGCCGATTGTGTCCGTTCACTGACCGAGTATCGGGACGGTATGGGGGGTGTGATCGCACTCGGGCCCAGGCTAGCAGTTAGTGCAAAGTACAGTAATGCACAACAATGCAATAAAATTGCGGATGATGCCATTATGGGTTCACTGATTTAATGCACTACCCGCCGAGCATGCTAAGATTGTGACCCAAATGAAACTCGCCCACGATGTTGCATGACCCGTACAGTAGGTGCATGCTAGGTCTGGCTAAATGCTAAATGCTAAAATACTCATGGTGGATCCTCCAGCGGTGACTCCTACATTTACTGAGGAAACTGTGTGAGGCCTTTCTACTGTTTTTGACAATAATCCCTGGCATGTTGTGAGTGTGGTGCACCCCTTTAACTGTGTGTTAAGTGTTAAAAAAACTTTAAGGGGCACAGTGGGACAGAGAGGCTGAGTGGACTAGGTTGAACTTCTCTGCTCATTCATTCTCAATGCATAATATAACCAGGGCATATTGTGGAGGACTTTGTGGTGCACAACACTCACTGAATGCTGTTCAGACAGGTGAGTACAACAGAAGATCTCTGTGTTGTCTGCTTTGGTGATGTTTTATCCTACTGTTGATTCTATAAGGAGTGTCGGGCTATTTAATGTATGCAGCCTAATAATGCTTGTTGCACCCACCATGGTGTCCATAGACCTTTTACTGTCCTCTTTTCTGGTTAATTCTAGTAAGACTACACTGAGGAAAGTTGTTGTATGTTTATAATTCATAATCAGTTATATGCACAGACCTCAAAGGGCCATCTATATTGTTGTTTTGGTCATTAGGGCTCCGTGGCATGATGTTGAAAACTATTGGTTGATCAAGTAAATGTGTAATCATCCTTATTCTTCTACAAGGTGAAAAGTAGACTGTGCCTTTTATGTTTTAAATATTTTAAAAAAATATTTCTCTTATCTCATTCAATATTGTAATAAGAAATAGACTTCAGGTTCTTTCCTTTCATCTTTACTATAACAGATATTTTTTGTGTTAATGCCAAAGAAAAGTTCAGAGAAACCAATGTAAATACTTTTAATGAGGTTAAAATTGGGGTACTGTTCCAACCGAGTGGTAGAGAAAAAAAAACTGCAGTTTGTAATTGAATCCATCAGGTTGTATATGAACAGGTCCTGTCGGTGTGTGTCTGTGTGTGTCTGTGTGTGAGAGAGAAAGAGAGTGAGAGAGAGAGAAAAACTGAGCATGGGGCTAAAAGTTCTTCGTCAGCTGTCTCTGAACATCTGCTGGAACAAAAAACAGAAGTGTAGCTGCAGAAATACACACACCCACACACACACACACACACACACACACACATTGACACATAACAAACATTTTTGATAAGGATTACTTAAATATGGATATTAAACAATTGTGTACTACAATCACTTGTGAGTTATCGGCCGACATACAGTATATGCCGATATGATATTTGTATCTGTGGTAAAGTAAAACTGGTCGATAATATCCACCATGCCAGTATTTCAGTTGGGTTTTATCAAAGACTTGTTATATGGGCCAGAGCCCCTTCACATTGGTTGTTGGTAGCTCTGTGTGTGTGTTTGTGTCAGGGTATGTTGACAAAGTGCTGTGATTGTGTGGCTTGGTGAAATAGACCGAGTGGCCCGCTAGGAATGTCAGCGATAGCATCTCTGTCAGATTAGTGCGATGGGAGCTGGACGCGGGGACACCTCAGAACTCAACAGAAGTAAAAAAAAAAAAGGCCATTGTAAGGGATTTAGCATTTTATCGTCTAACATCATCAGTCAGATAGTTGCTAAATATCTTACAATGTGAACAATAATTGCTTTAACATTTAGTGTGTATGCACTTAGTCTGCACAGTCCAATAATTCTTACAGTTAACACAAGAACGTCTGGTAAGGAGTTTTTATGATATGACACCTCAACATGACATGGAGGATCACCCTGTGGGCATACTTAGAGTTGTGATTTACAGGGTGTGAACAGGTATCAGATAACAGAGTCTCTTGCCTCCCTGCCCCACTTCTGCTTTCATGTAAACTAACTGAGGGAGGGTCACGCTGTGTGAGTGTGTGTGTGTGTACATGTGTGTGTAATGGCGCTTTTCCTAGATGCATCTCTGCTTCTTACAGCCTCTCACTTTCTCACACAGTATACTCACACAGACAGAAGCGCTGTGTGCCTTTGACGTAGAGCCCCCAGGTGTGTGTGCTGATTAAAAAGGCAGGGTGTGACCCAGAGGTTTACAGAGTGAGCTGTAACTGAAGCAGAGAAACCACTCCGTGCCTGACTGTTCTAAGACAGGACAAACAACTAGCACGAGCTAGTGACACAGTAAGTAAGGCAGTTGTGCTGTGTTGCTACCTTGCCTTCGAAACACAGCTCAGCTCGCTCACCGGGGCAGCTCGGGTCTGCGAATGTGTTCCTCTCTGCCCGTCTGTGGCGCAGTAGCCTTCAGTGTTGATAGGGTATTGCTTATGACGTGTAACCAATCGGGTAGTCCTGTGGGACAGAGAGAGGCAGCTGCATCAGAGCAAAAGGAGCATATTTTTATTGACAATCTGATAAAAAAAGAATAACGATTCCGATAATTATAAAAATCGGTCAACCCCTAATTAGGAGGATGCCAGTCCACAGCAAAGTGAGACATGTTTTACTTTGTTAACCTCCTCATGTAGTGGTTATTTGACCCCTGCAGCACACCCCATTCAATTCAAGGCGGCTATTTTTCTCCCTTGAGTTAATGTGATTGTAGACGCAGTAATAATTAGTCAAAACTATTAGTCGATTAAATAAATGTGTGATAATCCTTATTGTTCTGCAAGGTGAAAAGTAGACTGCACATTTATGTTTTAAACATAATTAAAAATATACTGTATATATTTCTCTTATCTCATTCAATATTGTAATGTGATACCAAACACTTAAGACTGCAGTAACTTTCCTTTAATCTTTACTATAACAGATATTTTTTGTGTGAATGCCAAGCTAAGAAAAGATAAGAGAATCCAGTGTAAATACTTTGAATGAGGTTAGGCTCGGGGTGCTGTTCAGGCCGAGAGAGAGACAGAGAGAGACAGAGAGAGACAGAGACAGACAGAGAGAGAGAGCGAGAGCTAAAAGTCCCTCATCAGCTGTCTCTGTATATCAGCTGGAACAAAAAAGTGTGGCTGCAGAGAAAAAGGGGAAATGGACTCACACAAACACGCACATGTATACCCCTTCCACGTTAAATTAAAGACAGATGAAAAGGGGACTATCGAATAACCAAGTGGACACTAAACTGGCATAATGATGAAAATATAGACTTCTATTAACATGTTGGTGATTTTAGAAAAGTGAAGAATATGTAAAACTTCAATACTTCTTAAATTAGTACTTTGACTTGTCTCTGTGAAGTGATAGTAATAAGAGAAGCTAGTAGCAACAACCAGCCATAAGCTCATTCAAGCAGCAGTCCGAGCCAGCTCTCATTCCAACTTTTTTACATACACACACACTCACATGGTGGCTGAGTAAGCCGAGCATTTAGAGGAAGTGTCACACCTCTCATAGAAAGTGAAATCACTGTGAAAAGCTCACCTCTGATTTCACTACAGGCCCAGGCCACTGAACACTTTGTTCTCCCTGTCTGTGTTGGCTGTACACTTTAATGCATATTACACACTCTACTCATAACACCGTCTTTGCCAGCACTGTTTTGTCTACATGGAGTACTTTGTATAACTTTATTTAAAGCAGCTACTGGGAACTTTCACTTTGTGTTGATTTTGGCGGCCCCTGTGGACAAAAGAGGCAGTGTTTCATCACCGCCTCGTGTCGTAAGGATCGTGATCTGTCTAGCACGTTTAAACAGCTGTTTGCAGGATGCATAGCGATGAGGTAATGTATCTATTTGTGGCTAAGTAAACTTTGTTTTAGTACCCGTTCATACACCTAACATTAGCTTACATGTTTCCTCCGCCTCACTCCCTGCCGCTAGGAGACTACATCGCCGGGAGGAGAGCGAGCAGCAGCTCTGGAGACGGACCTTCAGTTAGCTGCTGTAGCGCCAGGGGTCTGATCCTGGACCGCCCGACTACCCACCGGATCAGCAAACTTTCTGTTGCTGCCGGTACACAGGTTAGACCCAGCGCTGCCGCTGGCCACCAGCCCGCTGTGCTGGGCCGCCCAAGTAGAACCTTTGTATGGGAAACGCTGTCTTCATAATAAGCCAATAGGAAGAGATAGCTCTGTAGCAAGGCCAACATAAGATGCTACGTTATAAGCCAGTTGTATTACAGTAATGTCCACCGTGACCTCACGTTATACTTCCATGACCTGTAAAACCACGTCTCGCAATGTATTTCATAAATAAAATAGACATATTGCATACCTGTCTAGGAGGAAGAGGGCCAATTCAGGATCGGCCCCAGTATCCCCCAGTATGAGCCATAACCATAAAATATAACGTCAAAAATAAAATTCTCTAAAGAAAAATCTCCTCCTGCTTCCTTTTAACTGGCTAACGTACTACTCACTGCCAAGGTGCCCATGAGGCATCCTGATCAGATGCCTGAACCACCTTAACTGGCTCCTTTCGACGCAAAGGCTGAGCCCAGCCACCCTGCTGAGGAAACTCATATCGGCAGCTTGTATCCACGATCTCATTCTTTCGTTTACTACCCAAAGCCATGACTATAGGTGAGTGTGGAACGTAGGTCGACTGGTTCAGCTCTCTCTTCACCACAACGGTCCGGTACGACTCCCGCATTACTACTGCTGCAGTACCAATCTGCCTGTATTTACACTCTCTGTTGATGTTTCCTCCAAATGAAGTGGTTTCGATTAAACTGGCTAAACTGTGGTGAAGGTGACGTTTCAAATTGTTTATCTTCGACCAAAACCCGAAGATATTCAGGTTACTATCATATATAATAAAGAAAACCAGCATACAGTACCTTGATTTTCAAAGCTGTAACCAAAAAATATTGGCATTTTTGCTTGAAAAGGTATACCAAAATAGCTGCTGATTTTTTTTCTGACAATCAACTGATTAATCAGTTAATGGTTTCAGCTCTTGTCACCATGTTCCCAGATCTCATCATTAATAACTGATTGAAATAAGGGACAAAAACTACAAAAGAATGCCCACGTTGTAATGAACCGGAGATATCCTTAAATCATGATATTGGCTAATCCCACCTGGAATGTAAATATTCCAAACCGGTCAGATTCCTGCAGCTTGTTACAGGAGTGCTACTCAGTGCTCAGTAATACTGAAGCTTCATTTTACTTTAGTTTCTATTCTATCCTGGTCACACATACAGTATATCTTCCTCCCATGTTCATTTTAAAGTCAAACGTTC
>NTHP01000116.1:1050548-1069467 GCA_003416845.1 Oplegnathus fasciatus | reverse complement strand
TAATGTAGAGAAACCCTTAAACCCTTAAAGTAATCGAGTTAGTGTAACTGGAGGCAGACAAATAAGGACATTAGAATCGCCAATTTTCAGTTTTGCTGTCTGGTTTCGTTCAAATCCACTGCTCCTAACAGAAGACTGGTCTGTCACAACGTCCCAGCAGCACAAGAATATCATTTTGGGTATGACGATGACCGTGCAGCACTTCAGGAAAGTGATCTCACACTCTGTGACTCAGGATAAACCTCTCACTTACTTCCCTTTACTTTTTTAGCCATGTTACGCCAGGGACGAGGCATTTGTCTTTTCACATTTCTGAGTTAATTATAGTTGCTTGGAGCAGTTATGGCTGCAGTGCCTTGCTCGGAAGCACAGTTCAGAACACGCTAGATAACCAAGAAGCTGGCCTGTATCTGGTTTCAAACCTGCAGCTGGAATGTAGCAGCGTGTGCAGGGATCAAACCAGCAAATGCTTGGTCACGCGTTGACCTCTTCTAACTTCACCAGCCTTATTACAATACAGCTGTAGAATGTTTCCTGTTGGATATTTGGCTGAGAAATGATTAAGGGTTAATGATTTGTGAAGAGTAAAAATCTTATCATTAACCCGATACAACCCAGATTGTTGTTCAATGTTTAACCAAGGAAGCTGAGATTATGTCCAGGTCATGCAACATTTTTCTACTAAAGAGCCAGACAAGGCAGCAGCAGTAGCAGCAGTTCGGAGAGGATCCACCCCGTATCTTGCAGCATCGTGCTGAAGTGTCCTTGAGCAAGATACTGAACAAGCTCCTGGGCTCCTGACCCCCCGAGCTTCCCAGGGATTAATCGGGCACAACATTACATTGTGTTGTCATATATGAAAGGAACAGGAGAAAATGCAGAGTGATGTTTTTTGGATTAGGTCTTCTGTGTTATGTCATGCATCACCCTGACAACCGCTTAAGGACTGCTGTGTTGGTGCTCTGCCAAGGTTAAGCTTATGGAAAACCTCACACACACAACTCGTTTCTCTTAGTCTGTCTCGTTCACTCCCTTGTAGATTTACAGGTCTTCTCTCAGACATTCACTCTGTCATCACTGCATTAACAACATCTACGATTTCTGTTACTGCGGACACAAACTGTGTGATTTAGGCTTATTGTTTTTGACTTTTAAGTAATTTTCAACTAAGAATACCCTTATTTTTGGTGTAAAATGTCAGATTTGTATAAACCAATTGATACCGAGTGTTTACGTCCCAATAATCATTCTTCCCCCAAATCACTTTTTATTTGTCCATATGAAAGAAATGGCATATAAGGAATTAACTAGCAGTTATCCTGATAGAGCTGAAGGATTCAGAGTTTCAAATCGCAGAAGTTGTGATTGATATTGATTTCGCTGGCTTTAATGACAACTGTTGCCAGTGAATTTACTCACTTAACGTAATTAATGTTAATTTATGAATTGGCAAATCAACTAAAGAGACATCTTGGTTGTTTTCTGGTTAGTCTGCTCTCTGTATGCTGGTGTCTGTACATTTGCACTTGGCCGAAGATGAATAACTTGAGCTAGACCCTTAAATTGGCAAGGCCGATATACTGGCTGAGATTAGCTTATTGGAAATATATTGGTATCTGTGTATGTGTTGGCTGATAAATAACAAGAAATTGCAGTTCAGATATACCAAACTATGTTTGAGTTCATTTAGAAACAGTGTCACCTAGGGGTGTAACAGTACATGTATTCATCCTAAACTGTTTGGTGCAGAATGCAACTTCCTTGTTTTCGTGTGACCCAAACAATGACTGAAACACACATCAAATTGCATTTAGCCTCATCTAGCCTGTAGAATCCTACTCGTTATACCTTTAAGCAGCGATAGTGCAGAAGTGTCAACTGTGTCATTAAGTTAGTTAGTCTGTTAGCAAAACATTGTCAGACTTGACTCAGCAGCATTTTGTTATTATTGCAATAACTGTCCAATAATATGTTATCAATAAATATAACAACACTTTTGAATATCATGTTTATATTCGAATAGAATGGACATTACTCCATTATATTCGAAGTATTCAAGTATGCCACTAATGCAATATCTTGACGATTTTTTTATTTTTACATAGAAGTTGACATTTCTCTGGCTGACTTGTTGCTCTAATTCATATAATGTAGAAACAAAGTATGAAGGTAAATAGGTAAGCCCTGTATTACTTAAAGAAAAAAAAATCACAGTTTGAATTGCAGTCGCACTACTGGCCCTAGTTCCTGATATTTTCATGTGGTCTGTGTGATTACTTGAATTCTTTTTGCTGCTTGTGTGCGTGTCATGGTGCTTTATTGTTTACATACGCGAGTGGTGTGTGGAAGCAGATTAAAGAGAGGCTTAACCTTCACCTCTGCTTTTTTGGCAACCGGACGACACACCCACCATCCCATGAGCACACACACGTATGCACATATACAGGCTTTCACACACACAAATACACATGACTAATCCACACATACATCCACGCACTCATTTATTAGCAGACCACACAATAGAAACAGCCCCTTCTGTGGATTTCCTTCCTTTGTTGAATCCAGATTATTTCCGAGTGGCCACACCAAACTCGTGAGCTGGAGGTGGAAGACAGGAGCTTAGCTCAAACTACGGCAACTTGCTGGGGTCAAAAAAAACCTTGAGTTTATGATTTTCTCATCTGGGGATCTAAATCCATCCCGCTGTAGGACCCAGGCTAATGAAAAGGTTCTGCTCCTGTGGTCATGTGGGGACCCACTGCATAAATAGAAGCTAAAAGAGCTGGAGAAGAACGAACAAACTTGTATAGCTTAGTATTCAAATGGCTGTGATAGGTCTCACCCTGTGTTAAATCATATCAGTCGGTAGATTGGTTGGCATGGATCGCCCGGCTAACTCTGTAGCTGGCACAGATGACACAGTGTATTCTAAACATGCACACAGATGATGTGGGGTTAAATATGGAAACTGGGGCAGTGTTTCTGACCAGCATGGCTTTGTGGTCGAGGCAATAGGCAGCAGTCTTCCTGTGACACACCCTGGTCTCTGCACTGGGGGTTCATTTAGTCGATCTCTGACTCTCTGAATGTCTGGGAACTGATTGATTGGCTGACTGCAGGGTACGGGGTATTAAATGACCGACTAATACAATAAGATTGTCCTATAAAGAGAATGAGATGCTTGTTGTCCACATAAAAACCTTTTTATTTCAAAACCTTGGGCGTTGATCTGTTTTCCAATGATTTTGTAACCTGGCTGCAGCGATTTGCTCCCATTCATCCACAGTAGCATTACCCGTGTCGTTTCTGGCTCTGTTGCAGCTGCCGAACACAATACACTGCCACGCTATCTGGTGTGCATTTCTACACTCCACTTCCTTACCACGCTGGGGCTATTTTTGACAGATCAGCTCATGTCTCAGAAACGCATACGAATACGTTTTTAATGTATGTAAATGCATACATTTAGCAAAACTAGTTTTTCTTGTTTGTTTATGTCACTGTTTTCTACAGTTCCCCTTCTGCTGTATACACCATTCAGGAAATACAGTTACAAAATAATGATAAGATGGTGTGCTCCATACGGTAAATGAGTGAAGTACAACCACAGACTCACCTCGTTTATCATAAATGTAAATTTGTCAAATTTAAAACACAAAACATTGTTTAAACAACTCTTAACTATATTGGAAATATGGCTGCTAAAGAACAGGCTGCTTTAAGGCACTCTGCTTCTGAAATGCTTTCACATGACGTTGGAACTGTGACGGAGACCTGGTGACACTGCATCAGGTGAACATCTGGAGGTAGTGTGGTCAGCTGGCATTCCAGTTCCAAAGGTGTTGGATGGGGTTGAGGTCAGGTGTCTGTGCAGGCCAGTCAAGTTCTTGCACACCAAACTGGGAAAAACAGTTTCTTTATGGAGCTGGCTTTGTGCACGGGGGCATTGATATGTTGAAACAGAAAAGGACCTTCCCCTTCTGAAATATTATTGTATGCTATACCATTAAGATTTCCATTAAACTTAAACTAAAGGTCCTTGCAAAAACCATAAAAGACAGGGCACTCTATTAATGCCCTTTTGGCAATATAATGTAGTGTACTTGTAGTTGTTCTCCTTGTGGTAATGACTAGATAATCCAACAGATGGGGCTGTGGAGTTATATTTGATTTTTGGCTTTTGTTTGAGGAAGCTGCCTGATCTCAGCAAAAAACAACCCATCAGAAGACAGTCCACAGACTTAAAAACATCTCCTGAAATTCTTGATTGCAGACGTTTGTAGCTTTAATGAATGTCTGTGGTAATATTTACTTCATTCTCAAATAGGTTTAGGTTTGCTGTATTGTTGTATTGTTGCAGTTAAGGAAAGAAGGGTTAATGTGTTGATATGAGCGTGGCTGGCAGGGCAGCTGGTAGAAAGGAAACTGTAATAATCTAAGGTCTCAGGATTGATCCTCTTTGCAATAAATGTGTCTTCTTGCATCGTACTTGAGCAAGACATTGAAACCCAAACTGCTGTTTCAACAGTGTGAGAAAAGGAAGCTCAGCAGAGAGGGGAGACGTGTCTAGTACGGCGCAGAGATGTTAGGTGTACTGGAGACAATAAAAGGAGAATTGTAAAGATGGAGATGCGACAGATAAACACAGCGAGTGTCTGAGCAGCAGAGAAAGGCTGGCCGCTGTTGGCACCGAAGATAATCTGGCATTATAGTTGGAAGATGACACAACATGACTCGGCAAATTCCCCTGGTAGCCATTGGTCAGCTGAACTCCCAGACGGGCTGATGACTGCTTGGATCTGTGTGTCTGTGTGTCCGTCTGAGTCAGTGTTTAGGTACAGACTGTGCTTCTGTGTTGAACCAAGTCATGCATTTCTTTCATACAGCACAATGCCCCCTTGTGGTAGAAGATGGTATCACACTGAGGTTATAATGTGATAAGAATACTTTCTTCTGTCTCGATGCCCACCAGAGAGGTCAGAGGCCTCAGGGCTTGTAGCTTGTAGACATTCAGTAAGTTGCCCAGGGGCTCCTCACTTGCTGAAGCTTGTTTTTCTGTTTGTTTTCTGTCATCGCATAGGGCTTGGGTTAAAAGTGATTTTGCCTTCTCACTTCTTTTAACCATTTCCATCTCTCTCCCTCTCTTCTTTCATCTTTATCTCTCCTTTTCATCTTCAGTCTTTGTCTCCGTCTCTCCCTTTCCAATTTTGCCAAAGCCGGAAAAACTGTGTGCATCTCGAAAATGTCAACTTTTGTAATTGGAAAAATGGCAACCATTAATCAGCAAACTCAGCTTTTGGTGATTTGAAAGTCAAACTATGTCTGAGGTTAAAACTGGGCTATATTCGGTTGAAATGGTTTATAGATATATATATTACCATTATTTCAGTATCATTTCTGTCTGTCTGTGTTTGTGTGCAGTCATGGCGGAGTTAGACCTGAGTCTTAGCGACGCGCTGACGGACAGCGTTCCCCAGGCGGGCCCGGAGAGCCTGGTGGAGAGGGACTTTGTCGCTCAGCTGGAGGCGGAGGCCTTCGATGATCAGGTCGGGGAGACGGTGGGAAAGACGGACTACACCCCCCTGCTGGACAAGGACGACAACAGGGCAGGTGAGACTGATATGATGGAGCCCAGTGGAGCTTGGGTAGTGTAAATATTATTCATCATGACTACAAGCACAGTATCAAGAGAGAGCGAGGATGCTGGACAATGCTGACTATGTTAGATGGTGCGAATTCAATATGGAGAGGTTGGGGTTCCTCTATTACCACAGGTGAAGAGAAGCAATTTAGCCAGGAGTTAATTTTAATGGCAAAATACAGGAAAATCTATGGCTGTATACCAGACAAAGAGACAATAAACCTGCTGTCTCCTTACCAGACAAGTGCTAAGTCAAAGGTAACTGCACTTGCTTTAGATTCTTGAAGACGTTTCACCTCTCTTACAAAAGGCTAAAGAAGAAGCCTTAGCTGTCACGTCCACGTCCGTGCCACTGTTTTTCCCTTTCCCTTTGCTCCCCTCTCCTCTTCTGTTTTCCATGTCCTCGGTTTGCCTCTGTGTGTGTGTGTGTGTGTGTGTGTCCCGTTCCCACCTTGCTGCTCACCTGGTTCCTGCCTACCCACAACACCTGTCTACAATGAAGCTCATCTACTTGCAGCTTATCAACCCCGGCTTTCCTCCCACTCATCGCCAGTTCATTCCTAGTTGCCATGTTCTTTGTTGTCATGTTCCTCATTGCTGTCTTGCTTTGTGTTTTCCCTTTGGAGCTTCTGTCAACCGAACCTGGACCTGCCTACCTGTCTACATGTTACCTGTTTACCTGACTGCCTGCCCCCCATCCAATACCTGTCTGTACTCACGCACCTAAAAACCGAGCGTGTGTGCTTGATACGAGCGCACAGAACAGTATTCGCAAGCGGAAAAACATCCTCGCAAGGGAGCATTCCTGCTAAACGCGTATAAATACGGTTCTGTGAGCACGGGGCTGTTGACAAGCATGAGCTCGACCCTCCCTACGCACTTGCAACTGTTCAACGCACGCTTGCTTGTCAAGTTGACGTTTGATTGGTCACAGCCCTGTACTCATGGGACCGCTTTTGTGTGCGCAGAGCAGGAATGCTCCCTCGCGAGGACGCTTTTCTGCTCGCAGATAATGTTCTGAGCGCTCGTATCACGTACACGCGCTTGGTTTTTATTTGCGTGACTTTTGAGACTAAACGCCATAGTCCTTCCCCTGCTGCCTGCACCTCCCACTGTGACATTAGCACCTCTAGATATATAGTACATTTAAAAAACTCAACAGCAATGTGTAAATTAAAAGTTAAAAAAGTAATTTATATAATATATTAAAGTTATATACCTGTGAATCTATAGCTGCAGTCATTGAAATTAATTCAATTAGTGAATTTTGTCCACTTGAGGCCAGCAGAACAAGCTGAAAACACAACATTTGATGTAAACCCACTTGACAAAGTGTGCTTATTTACACATCCAGCAGACACAGAGTAAAACAATGAGCTAAGAGACACTAAAAAGCTCTGTACTTATTATTAAAGAGTCCTTGTTTTGAGATTATTGGATTACTCGTCCTCTTTGTCTGTCATTTGATGTAAATTTCCCTGAACAACAGTATGTTTTTGACTGCACCTCTGTATCTGATTCCATCTATCCTGAACGGGATAAGAATCTGTGTTATGTAACATGAACTGCAGCTGCTCCTAAATGACTGATAGTATCAGGCACAGCTGGATACTAGCTGCCATTTTGGATCTGCTGGGGTGCCATTCAGCCGCAGGGAAGATAGTAGCCTGAAGATAAGCAGAGCAGCGGTCACTGCTTTGAATAGCCCAGCCAACAAGTACAATTTGGAAACTTTGCAAGAAAATGTGTCCCAACTCTGAGCTATTACTGTCCAAATGCCCTCCCTGCTCCAGTGAAGATGCTTAAGGTTTTGTTACAAGGTGTTCATGTGTGATGATAACCCACCCCAGTGCTACTGTCCAAGGCCCATCATGTAAACAAGAATGTGTCCTTGACCAACCTGCTTGGTTAGAAAAGTCGAGTCTCGTGGGCCTTGGATATGGAAACCTCTCAATGTGCACTGAGGACAACAGAAAGAAGAAAGTAGTAACGAGTGTATCACATTTCCTCTTTCCTCATTTACTTTCAAAAGCAGTGTCAAACCGATGATGCCATACCAGCTTTTGGGACTTTTTCTGAATTGAATACGTTTTCAGTCAACAAAGAAAGTTATCAAAAAAGTCCTGTTTTGATACGTTTTGGGCCCTATTTAAACGATCTGTAGCGTATGGTCTAAGGTTCATGGAGCAAGTGCAGAGCAACTCCACTTTTGCTGGTTTAACGGCGCATAATGTGGGCACAAAGTAAGGCGCAAAGGGGTTGTATTTAGTCTCTTAATTAATCATAGGTGTGTTTTGGGCGTAACATGAATTAAACCAGAGTGTCATCTCCCATTCCCTTTAAAAGAAAGGTGCGCCTGCACCTGGCGCATTGCTATTTAAATTGGTCCTTGGCCAGTGGTCCCTCTGCGCCTCCCCCGTCTCCCAATCCTCTGTCCCATCAACAACTCCCTTTGACTGCATATGAGCACCGATATTTAACTGAGGAGGAGGAGCGCTGCTGTGCGTCCCTCTGTGTGTGACAAGCAGATGTCATCTGCATGTATTTATAAATAAAATGATGTATATATTTCACCCATAGAAATATAATGACTCTCCGACATTGTAAGCTTGAGAGCTACCAGTGGTTGATAATTATATGAGCACCACTTGATGCTCAAAATTGATGTTTGTAGTGTGAGAGTAGATATAATCTCATTTAATCTCATCCAACACACAGACAGGTATATAGGGAGGTAAGTAAGCAGATAGATGTACAGTAGATGGATCAAATAAACAGCTGAGTGAATAACCAGATAAAAGAAAGTGAAAGTTACCCGGGGCTGACTCAGCTCTCGGGCCTGTTTTGGTTACCCAGACACTTTGGTCAGACAGTCAGACTGTGTGTGGGCACTCATCAGTAACAGCTGGCTGCAGGACATGTGACTGTGGCACACTGTGTGCATATGGATGAATGCAGACATGCTGACACGCTGAGTGCCAAACAGCAGCGCGAGGCGGTCCGCAAATTATTATCCTCTGTCAGCAGCAGAGCTAGACGGAGGAAACACAGTTTTTTTTTTGTTTTGTTTTTTTGTCGTTGCTTGTTTAGTTGTTGCTTTGGTGCCCTGATGCACACGCGATGTGCGCCCATGATGACTGATGTGTGTTCGATGATTGTCCCGTGCTCTTGTTTTATGATCTGTGGTATTTGTGTCCAAATGAATCGTACCTCTCGTGTGTGTGTGTGTGTGTTCTTGCATGTGGTTTTTGGTTTTTGCATGCCTACATGTTGACGCATTAATGTGTGTGTGTACTGTATACATGTGTACGCATGTAATGACTGCAGAATGGTCTTGGTTTTGCGGCTTTGTGGCTGTATGTACTTGGATGCATTTTTGTTAGTGTGTGTGTGTGTGTGTGTGTGTGTGTGTGTGTGTGTGTGAGAAAGAGAGAAGCAGTGAGTTCAGTGGCCAGTATCACAAAGCAAGATTAGTTTGTTAACCAGCTGTCTTCAGGCATAGCTTTGGAAGTACAAGGTTTGCGCACTTTTAACCTGGATAGATCACCATGGTAACGTGCTAGACGGCTAATCTGCTCACTAGAAGAAATGAATCATTATTCCTACAGGATCCCAACATGGACAAAAGTACTGAGTTTACAATAAAGTGACAAGTGATGAATTGTTGTCACATAATGAATTGTTCATCCTGAGACAAAATTCATCATTCATTATTAATAACAAATTATCCATCATAATTTCATTAATTCATTATTTTCTGTGCTTGTTTTAGACGAGTGAACATGTTGGAAATGTCGACCACATTTAACAGTTATTTTCAGCCTTACTTATAATATTTGATTATTATTCCTGATGTTGATTACCTTATAGAATTTCAATTTTTGCTGCCGCAGTAACCTATCTTACCCACTCTTCACTGTTTAATTTCATCTTATATTAATGTTCTATTAAAACTGTGGCGTTCTGGACAACTAGTAGCACGATGGAGCAATTTCTTTACGAGTGGGTCCCTGTTTTGTTTATATTGTGCACACGCAACTCCACTCATGGTTCTGATGATTTTGCATGTGATTTACGAACCAGATTTGTGATACTGGTTATCCAGGATCTCCAGTGTTAGGCTCAGGTAGCCCAAAAATAGCCAGACTACGTTGAACCTGCTTCGTGATAAAGGCCCCTTATCCTCTGTGGCTCAGCAGAAGAGCAGGTAGAGCAGGTTGGGGGTTCAGGCTGTGGCTTGTCAAAGAGTCCTTGAGCAAGTCACTGAACCCCAAATTGCTTCCCATGGTTAGACCAACACCTGGCATGGTAGCTCGCTGCCGTCGGTACGTGAATAGCGAGTGTATAGGTGAACGAGAGAGAAATTGTGCAGTGCTTTGGATAAAAACAAGCCATTTACCAAAATCAGAGTTATGTATGTGCATATGTATTTCTGTACATGTCTATGAATGTGTATATGTTTGAGTTGTTGATATCCTTGTGTGTCAGAGTATGTAAAAAGTATGTAACACACAAAGCACATTCTGTGTCCGTTTCTGATGTGCAGTGATTCAGCAGTCAGATATCACACAGTATCACCTCCTTCAGCATCCCACGCTGACACCAGCCAATATGTGCTGCCCTCTGCCTGCCCCAGCCTGACCATAAGGGGGCCTGTGTGGTATTAACAGGCACATCCACAGGCAGACAGCAGACAACACACACGCCTAGTGCTCAGTATCACTATGCACAGTATAGTGAGGTGTCCTGTAAAAAGCCTTAAAAGTCAGGGTCAGTGGTTTCCATTCGATTCCAGACTCAGTCTGTCGTATTTCCAATGTACAGATCAGTATGATGCAGTTAGATTTTTTATCTCGTCAAGCCGTTACATGTGGCACTCAAATGGATAGTAATGTGATTGCTTGTTTGTGTGTGTGTGTGTGTGCGTATGTGTGTGCAGATGCGGGTACTGCGTTGGAGAATGGAGAGCAGGAAGCTCATGGGGTGCAAA
This sequence comes from Oplegnathus fasciatus, assembly GCA_003416845.1. NCBI lineage: Eukaryota > Metazoa > Chordata > Actinopteri > Centrarchiformes > Oplegnathidae > Oplegnathus > Oplegnathus fasciatus. The sequence continues at coordinate 1,058,836 of NTHP01000116.1, read as the reverse complement.
AGCCTGGTAAGACATATCCCACAATTCCCTCTGCCGTCTGCTAAGGCTGCCTGGTCATCTTCATCCACCAATCATGGCCTGTCTTTTCTTGTCCTTCTACCTTGTTTACTTCCTTCTTGCTCTTAACCTCAGTTTGATTCGTCGTGTGTGTGTGTGTGTGTGTGTGTGTGTGTGTATACCCTGAGTATTATTAGTGGCCTTTCAGAGCAGGATGTGAGCTGCTTTCACTGCTCTCCAACATCCTTTCAATGTCCTCTTAAGTACGTCTACTCTTTCTTTTTTTCTCTTAGCCGTTCAATCTGTGTAGCTCAGCTGAAGAGAATAAGGCATAGAAATCATGCTAAAAATAGGACTTACCTGGGAAACGTATCAAAAAAGTCTTATTACAGAACACTCTCACACACTGTAGACACTTTCTTCTTTTGTCCTCTTGTTTGTTTTAAACATTAAAAGTGAAAAAGTATTCAAATTATTTACTTAAAGGTGGAGTCTACGATTCCGGAGATCCCTGATCGATCTGAACTCTGTTTAGAAAACAAGCATTTTAAAAGTTGTTTGCTTGTCGTCTTGCAGACAGACCTGACAAAGCATAAATTCAGACTTTTCGGCTTCATCCTTCATGATGTAGTTATTTCGGCATCCTTTTGATCCGTTTATTACAATTAAATCACAGCAAAATCTGTTTATTTTGGGATCATAATGCTGTGGTAAACCAGATTAATTCAGCTGACGTGTGACTTGCTAGGTACAGTGAATATGTATTGATTTTGACACACCAATTATGAAACTGCCACTCACCGGAGACAGATGAAGAGACGAATATTTGCGGGTTGTGTTTAAACGCAAAGAAACACGAGCACGAGTACAAGTTGTGTGGCTCGGTCCGAGCAAAGAGAGAGCTCTTTGTTTCCTATTTACAGAGCCAGGGCTGTGTATGAACACCGGATTTTTTTTTCAGTGCACACACAGAACGGACACAGTTTTGTGGTGCCCCACAGTGCTACTGTAGTAAAAAAACCCAATGAACTGACCAAGGCACAGTGAACTGAAATCGCAGATATTCAGGGTCATAGCCAGGTTTTTAGAAAAACTGAGGTTGGGAGGGGGTATGTAGTCCCTTTTTGCTACTCCATGTCCTCAATACAAGCGGACATGACCTCAGTGTCCTTTAAAAACCCAGTGAAATAAAAAAAATACATATTCCGAGTTCTAATCCTGTATCCTTGTGTTAAAGATATACAGTATATTATCATAGTTTTCCAATCAGATGTGATTTGGGGCAACTAGCTAACCCTGTCCATCATATAAAACCCTTCTTGACTGGTTGCTTGTGGGTAGTAGCCTGAAGAGGGATATAATGAGTTGTGCATTTGGATGCCATTCTGCAGTCGTTTAATTTTCAAAAGGTTGCGGCCATATGTATTCATTTCTCTGTCTTCCACCTCTGTGGGTGAGGAAGGTGTAGGTGAGGTGAACAGTCTCTCTACAGCTGAACATTGCGCCATATTCACTAAGCCACACCTACTTTTAAATGATCCAATCAACTCTGAGGGATCTGATCAAAACTCTCTTGTAGTGTGTGTGTGTATATGAGAGCACATTACGGAAGCTAAAGACACTCTAGCCGCCATGTCAGGTAGCCTTTAATGGTAGCTTTGACCCTGCAAGTATAATTTCATTTTTCAACAAACAAAAACTTATGTCGTCAGAGAAATTTGAAAGAGGCTGTGACCACATAAGCATCCAAAACATAGTGGTTTTTCTTAAGTAAAATAGATTTACCAGTAATATGGAGTTCAACAAGTACGTACTTATTCAGAAGTATGTCTCTTTTGAGATGAGTTGTTGTAAGGTGCTGCCTCATATGCTTTGGGGTAGTTGAATCCTCAACAATGTATTATATTTAAGTTTATCAGTAAAGACTTTATTTTCAATCAGCTGTGAAATGCAAATCACTTGATTTGCATAATCAATGCATGTCAGTGAATCTTAACTGATAACAGGAAGTTATTATTATTATTAAAGGCCTGTTTTTTGCTTATAATGTGAATTAATTGTAATAATGTTCTCTCATATTGGGAATAATTAGCTAAGAATACTGACTGTGTGTGTGTGTGTGTGTGTGTGTGTGTGTGTGTGTGTGTGTGTTAATGTGTGGTACATTTTGGAAATCAGCTCATCAGATTGTTTTTCAATAGTCTGGTATACTTTTTACCATCTCTCAACATACTTGCTCCATACATACTCCTGTTCCTCGGTTCACTTTTTCTTTTTCTCTGTGCATGTCATTAGCAGAGGAAGGGTTTTTTCATGGGGTATAAATTAGTATGTGAGGTATCCTCTACTGACAACACATAATCCCCACGGCTGCTCATATCTCCAAAGTACAACACTGTACAAAATACTTTACCACGAGTCAGCTCATCTCCAAAACTTGTTCAAAAGCACTAACCCACAACCTATTTATGTATGAACCAAAATAGAAGGACATACTGTAGAGACGAAGCAGTGGCATAGAAGTTAAAAGTGAGGTGCACTTCTGAAAGCCTGTGTACGCCCGGGCTGATACCTCAGGTAGCGGAAGGCTCTGGCCACTGAACTTACATTGACCCTGGCAGTGTCTGCTCAGCATGACACAGTGTCGACAACAGACCAGTCATTAAGAAACACTGAAATAACTGTGTGGACTGGTAGCTGGAGAGGTGCCAGTTCACCTCCCTGTCACTGTGTATTTTGGGCCTGTGTGTGTAATGAAACTTAACAATTATATATTATATACATATTATTACATTCTTCTTCTTCTTCTTCTTCTTCTGCTTATTATTATTATAATAAACATTTGATATTGGTTAAAAGCTACAGTGGTATACCCAGCCTGTTCCCAGTATATTTCCAGTTGCTGCTAAGGAGCTGCACTGGATCAAGTTGTATCTCTGTTTTCCACACAAGTGCACTGTGGGAAGGATAGAGGCGTCAAACCTGCTCACTGCCATCTTTAATGTGCCGTGTGTGGTCCATTGAGGTGACTGAAGCCTTGGTGGGATGGATGTTGGTGTGACAGTGATCAGCATGTGAATCAGAAGTCTGTGTTGGAATGTTTGCCGCTTAGCTGCCTGGCTGTTTGCATGGCATGGATATCTTGTGTTACCGTGGTTACAGCGCTGTGTGTGTGTGTGCATGGGTGTATAGAGAGAAATACTGGATGCTCTGTTTTGGTTAAACTCTTATCTTTGTTTTCCCCCACCGCATCAGTAATAAGATCAGCAGTAATAGAAGAGTTCAGTGTGAGGTGTGATACGTTTGTTTCGGCGGACCTACTTTAGAAGACAGAGCATCTGGCCTTGTCGAGGTGCATTAGATCCATTCATCACTGTTATTCCGGCAGACCCCAGGGAGAGGACACAGGTGGTATAAGTAGTAACTGGGTCAGAGAATTGAGAGCGTAAGCTGAATCCTGCCAGAGCAAGTGCAGGACTGTATGTGTACTGTATGGTTTAAGATGCTGCACGTCACCTCCATCGCACGACGCTTCTGCATGGCACTTGAAGAAAAGTTTATGACATGTAATATCTTCCCAAATATTTGACCAATATAAGACGGTGAGCAGAGTTAAAATCTGCCTGGCTACCTTCAGAATAACGTGAATGTGGTGTTTCTCGTGTTGGTCAGGTATTTGACATTTGTTAGATGAGTTGCAGTTGATTTTGTGACAGCTTTACTAACCTGCTTTCTTCCTTTTTCCCCTCATCCCTTTCTCTCATTCTACTTTGTTTTTTCTTGGCCCTCTGCATAAACACATTTTTATATTTATACTCTTATTTTTTCCTCTTCATTTCTCTTTCTGTTATGGTACTTTTACTCTTTTCTTGAATGAACCATCTTTTGTTGATGCACTTATTTCACTCTTTCTTCCCTTCCTCTTGATTGCTTTCATCGCCATTTGTTTCTTTACTCAACTTCCTTCTTCTCCTCGTTATTTCTCTTCTTTCCTCCATTCCCAATCCCTGTGCTTCAGAGGACTAGAACCGCTTCCATCGCCATGCCGACTGTCAGTCAGCTGTGCTTCTGCTTCTGTGTGCCTCACCCCTCTCCCTGTGCAACATACACTCTCATGTACACGCACGCCATCTACGCTATCCATGGCTCCTTTGATCCAGTATGAAGGAGAAGGTCTGAGGTTGTGGACAAGATACCGCATCACTGTCGCTCATGACAGGACTCGCACACAAGCATTATATGTGAACACACGCACAGGGACACCATGCTGTCCTGCACACGCTGTTCCTCCATAATCTTCGTCCATAATGTGTTGGCACACTGTGATTCTCTGGGTGTCCCTGACGTATAACTGTTTTCGGACATACACGCAGTCACATTTGAAATTCAACTTGTATTTTTTTTTGTCTGTAGTTCTTCTCGGCCCAGAATTACCACCATTACTCCACTGTCCAATGAAATGTTCTTTTCTTGTCTGTTACTATTGGAAAAATATACTGTATACTTGATTTCAGAACAAAACAAAAGTAAATATGAATTCAATTCAACTACATATTTAAAAGCCTACTGTGGCATACTGTAAACAAATAAATCAATATCTGCTTTCTCGCTATCACACTGAAGCAGACGGGTCATAAGTTCATGTCCTCCCAGACACACTCACATGTGCAGACACCGCCCAGCAGCCAGCCCATGTCTTCCTGTCTGAAAGCTTTCAAATTGTGATGCCAACGCTGCGAGCCAGATCCGTCAACACCCAGCAACCAGCACACGTGCACACAAGCAAACACACACAAACATACTTGCATATTAACCCACCAAAGGATTACTTGTGTTGTGTTACTTGTTACTTGTGTTTGCCAGTTTGTTTGTTTTTTTGTTAAATTAAATGCCTGTAACACTTCAGCTCTCTTTAATTAAGCCTGGACCCTTTATCTGCTTTGCACTATTTTCAGTCTTTAACCAAATAGATCGAGAAGTAAATACTAAAGCCCGACCTTCAGTGGACAATCATTAATGTAAATGATGTAAGAAATGACCCTGTAGTCTTTGAGCTGCCTTCTGTTCCACTTCACAGTAAAGCATACTTATAATTTTATCTCATGTTTTCTTCTATGTTTTCTTACTGCTGTATATTGTCATTGTGTAGGCAATAAATCCAGCCAGTCAATCAAACATTTCAGTTCACTGAAAACTAACTTATCCGAACTTATCATTGCGATGACCAGGCCCTGTTAGCCACAAGCTAGTGGGTCAAACTCCAATCTGTAAGGAAAAGATTTTTTTTGTTTTTTTTACCAGTGTGATTTGTACGTGAACACACTTCATCTTCACCATCTGTCTGTGCGTTTTAGCGGGCACAGCACCACTCATTTTAACACGCATGATACTCCTCTAATCTTTCCACGGCTGTGAATGGACAGAAGATCATTTAAGACCTCCATAGAGGTATTTTCAGGGGTAAAAAGGTCAAGGTCAGCTGCATAGTGTGCTCTATATTATTAGTGAATTTTGACCATCTTACTTTTTATGAGCATAGAAACGTCCTACTGTATATGTGCCACAAAGGTTTAGATCCAGCCACTTTTATGTGTTTGTTCCATAAGGTATGTATCTCAGTGTCCTTTTTTATCTCTCTGTTTTCTGCCTGCACCTTGTGCTAATAAATCAATATATAACACACACTTGCCTGGCTTTTGGGTTTCTCTTTCTTCTTCTAACCAGCCTGAACTAAACCTTTTATCTAACTTCTAACTGCTGATTTTCCCTTCTCCTGGTTCCTTTCTATCCCTGTCCCTTGCAGCCTTTTATATTATGTGCAGTATTATTTCCCTTTTCAGATATTCTTATATCTTTGCAGCTTTCTCAGTTCTAACGAGACGCTTAGTCATCCCGGCTGTAACCTTTGGAGGCGGTGGGTTTTTACAGTGTAAAGCTTAGAGATTAGTGTGCCGCAGGGAAATGATTTTCTGTTGCCTCTGAGGGACGTGCCTTTTTTGTTACAAAACAGATTTCTTTATTACCCTTTCCATTTTTGGAAAGAGAAAAAGCAGTAATTTCTTTTGCCTTCTTGCTGTGGCTTAAAAATACACATAGAAAAGGAAAAGAAGTATATAAATAAAGGGAATTCTGCCTTCTCTAAAGAGTTTTTTGCCAGCTGTCAGCATTTTATAGCCTCTCTTCCAAAATCAATGGCTGACTGAAGTCTGGTTCCAAACATGAAAGGAGATGTCCTTCAGGAAGCACAGAGTAGATAGCGACAGCATGACAGAAGCTCATCTGCTTTTTCTACAGCTTTCATTAAACTCAATTGCATCTTCATCATCAGCTAAACTAAAAAAAAGCTTGCATACCTAAAAAAAACCCAACAAATCCTCCAACCTAAACAACAAGATGACCATCCAAAATGACCAGCTATCTGATCTGACACCCTTATCTGCAAGATGACATCATTGCCTTCCAAAAAACATTTTCTGATCATCCTCCTCTGTGATTAATGTTCAGTTAAGCTCATGCAACTAAAACCTACTTGGTAAAGGTTAGGGAAAGATTGTGGTCATGTTTCACAGAAACCAGTGTTGACTCTGGAGGAGACAGAATGCCAGCAGCAGTCTCCAGTGTCTGTACTTGCACTTAACCCATTCCGACCTGCCCCCGCAGAGGTTTTGCAGCACTATAACAGTGTCGTGGGTTTTTTTTGTTGACGGACCGGTGCTGTGATTTTTATGACAAGGACAGAAGCACGAGCATAAAAAAGTAGTGCTGAAACGATATGTCATTAATCACCCACAATTTTGATAAGTCAGTTGTGAAGCAACAAGACTAAAAGTCAATTCATGGTTTCTGTGTCTGCGTTTTCTAGTGTGCATGTGTTGGACATGTTTGCGTACGCATACCCCCGATTGTAGAAGCACGCGTGAGTCTGCAGCTGTCCGTGTCCAAATCCACACTGGAGTATGATCAAGAGTTTAGGAGTCTACCGTAGTATACTGTACTTCAGCACAGCGGTACTTTGAGCTAAATGTTGACATGCTTGCAATGTCAACGTTAACATGCTGATGTGTAGCAGGTATAATGTTTACCATTTTCACCATCTCAATTCATCATGTTAGTATGCAAACATTTTATAATTAGCACTAAACACAAAGTACAGGCTGAGGCTGATGAAAATGTCATTCAGATATTTGGTCAAATTGGGAAATTTAACGTGTGTTTTTTTTATACTTTCTTACATATTATAGACAGTACCATTAATTGGAAAAAAAATAATCAACAGAATATTAAATAATGACAATAATTCTTAATTTCGGCCCTATTCAAATTCCACTTTTATGGCCTTGAGTCCACTCCCAGCAGGGTAGGTCTGAGATAAGTAGTTGTATTACTCATGCTTTACCATCCACTATACTGTAACCTCCAGAGATCAACCTGACCTGTGCTATCCTCTCTGTCAACGTGGGCGTGTTTGCATGTGAGAGTCTATATGGGGCAGCCTGTCCTACTTAGGCTCAGAGAGTTGTGGTGTAGGTGACGCTGGGAGAAAAAGAGCGGGAGCTGAATTGAAGAAGTCCTCTGTGTAAGCAAATGTGCTTTTCCGTGTAGGGATCGTCCCGTACCTTTCAGAGCGTGCACCACAAACACATTTAAATACACAAATATCCCAACCCCTGGAGAGCCTCACCCGGACAGCTGTTCCCCTACATTAAGAGTGTGAGTGAAGGAAGATTCAAAAGATAGCAGGATTTAAAAGAGAAAATGAGGGGGAGACTTGAAGAGTGGTATACATAATGAATAGATAGACCCTCACATTAGTACAGTACATTATGTGCGTCTGCCCACACACAGTAAAGACATACATCATCTGAGGAACTCCTGTCATGCCTGCAGCATGCTTTATGAATTATTGAACTTCTGTATTAAGGCGTTACATCATAGGATCAATAGGACAGCATGCAGTTGGTCCACCACTTTGGTCGAGACCTAAATATCTCAAAAAATATTGGATGGATTTCCATAAAACTTTGTCATTAAGACAATAAGACCTTCTAGAGATTTTGCAAATCGGTGGGTAAGCTGATTTTTGGCGTTCTGGGGTCTGCAATGCCAGCAGTGGCACCTCCACCATCTGACATTGTTTGGATCTAAGTTCTAATCCTGTTGCTTCTAAGGCCCTGTTCAGACCTGGCATTAACATGCGTCTTGGGTGATCCGATCACAAGTGGACAGCTCTAAGTACGTCAGTTCAGACCTGGAATGTGTCTCCACATGTATCTCGAGTAACCACTTGTGAT
>NTHP01000116.1:1030294-1040526 GCA_003416845.1 Oplegnathus fasciatus | reverse complement strand
TGACCATATGCTTAAATGCTGTATCTTCTATGAGACCTACTGGACGTGGGAAGTAGGGGTGCTGAGGGGGCTGCAACTACAACTAGGCTAAGCCGACTAGCATGCTACAGCTGATAGACAGCAGCTGGTGCACTGCCAAAACTTTCCAGGTAAAACGTGCACTAGAATTTCTGTTCCGTGCGAGCAGTAGACATAAATAGACTATTTTGACAGTAATTGTTTGGGTCACAGGGCGTACCGAACCGAGGAAGTCGTACCAAACAGAGCATCCGTTCATGCTGTTGTAGTAGCAGTTTTGAGAAGTTGAATTTGTTGTTTAGCTTAACGTCTCACCCTGTTCTTCAACTTTAATATCATATTAAATCTTTTTTTTTTTTGTTTAAACATGGGAAAAAATGTAATGTTTGATCTGTGATTAACTGTTTCAATTCAAAACTCTATAAGTGCCAAAGGCTCCCGGGGGATGGGCCTAAATTGCACTGTCCATCTGTTTCCTGACTCTGTAAAACACAAGTATTTAACTTGTCACTAAGTCACAGGGAGACAGCCAAGCAGCATCTTTTTTACCATGCCCTTATATAAACAAGAATGTAAACAATTAATATTTCCTAAATGAGACGTCAATCCCGCCCCATCTCTCAACCTGGCTGGACATTGGAAAGCCTTGCAATTTTGCAAGTCAGAGTTCAATCTGACTGACCTCTGCGCAAAGCCAATAAGGCAGGGTCAATTTGCCTATAGCACCTCCAACTTCAACCTCAGGAAAGGTCTAATCAGACAGAATGAAAATCACCTGTGTGTGTACATGGCTTTTATTCAGATTAGATAGAATGTATTTAGTCTTAAAGGATAATGGAGTCACAGCTGCAGCGAGGTAGGTATGACAAGGTAAAACTTGTAGATTGGGTTGGCTGGTGCAGGAATACATTTAGTGATCAGCTAAAGAATGACTCGCTCGCTGCCAGGCGGAAAATGTCTTGCTGATTACTTTGCTATTTTTATTCTCTTGAGTCATAAAATAAGTCATCACACACGGGGCACAAAGGAATGTGCTAAAGTTTGGTACAGTCTGTAGTCAGCACTAGACTTGCATGTCTCGTGTCTCAATGTCATAATACCTCCAAAACACCTCTCTCTGGTGTTAAAAATCTGATATCAAGGTGAAAAAGAAGTTATAATGTTATTCCCAAACTTGTCAGTTTTTGCATCCTGGTGTAATCTGCTGGTGAAAATGTCACTGGAATAGAGAGTGTACTATAGCCTGAGTCATATTTCAGGTGTCATCATTACAGAGTTTGAATGCCAGCGTTCCTCCACTAACCCCTGCTCCACCTCCTCAACTGATCCTGAATCTGTTGATTGTCCTCAGAACAACTCTCACAGGTCTCCAGTGCCACTTCCACAACTTGTCTGAGCATGAGTAGGATTAAGGCTATATTTATCCATTTTATTCTGTCAAGTCAGCCAAGTGTCCACCATGCATGGGGTATGACTTTTTGGCTATCTGTCTGTGTGCTATCATGTTGTGTCTGCGTGTGTCTTTCTCTCTCTGAACATTGTTGTGTTTATATGTTTTACTGTGTGCTTGCATGCTGGTGTATGTGGTTTTGTTTGTCCACATTAGTGCAGCTACAGCAGAGTAGTCTTAGTGTGTGTGTGTGTCCTCAGATGCCTCTGAGATTCATCCGTCAAACTGATAGCTGCTCCAGTCTGTCTCGCCATACTTCGTCCTCATACTGAGGTCAGCAATCCCCCAGCAGCAGCAGCAGCAGCAGCTCTTATGTAATTTGGAAATTTTGTTCACACTAAACACAGGATCAGATATCTAACTCTTTGTGGCAGAAGTCACACTTTTGTGGTGCTGCCTACTAGAGGCCAAGGTCAACTCCTTGGTTCCTACTTAGATAATTGGGAATATGTGACATGAGCAATGCTTGTACTTAATATATTGTATAGACATCCATGAGCATGCTGAAGTAACTTAAAACTGAAAAAAACAGCGCATTACTCTTTGGGAACGGCTACAATGTGCAAAATAATGCTGAAGTGACAGACGGAGAGAGCTGAAGCCATCCATAGACTACTTTTCAGTAGCCTTGTTAAGTAGACAAAAGTTACCTGTGCTAAGGTAAAAGGGTTTCAAAAAGTCAACTTTGAACGAATTCAAACTAACACGTAGTTTGTTCGAAATTTTCAAACGCAAACAACAGACGAGGTCGTACAGTTGACATTGCTCCACTTGTTTCTGGTGCCTCTGTGGCCTCAGCTCACCCACTTGGGTGACAAGCTCGCAGGCGAGTCCTCAGATTTGTTGTGGTTGTAGAGTAAGGCAGCTGCTTTTTGCAGAGTCGGCAAACAGCCTTGATAGTTTTGCCGATTACAGTGTAGAACCCAACATTATTCCACACACTACTTTTCAGACGCTACATTGTGTCAGCATTTATACCTGCATTAACGTGTGTTTTTCCTCATCCAGATAAGGTATCTGCCAAACCTAATGTAGCACAAATTGTGGTTTTGAGCACTGGTCCAGTGTTGCAGCAGGAGCCTGGTAGTGATTATCTTTTCTGGTCTGGAAGGAAACAGTTGTTAAAGGTCAAGTAGTCATAATGAGTGATGACAGTGTAATAAGCCTCCTGTCGGGCTCTGACTCAACCTACAGTACCAGGAACAATTCATGGGACATGTTACAAAAAATCACACACATACACACACTCACATGTGGTGCATCACAGTTGGTCTTCCTCCCTCTTTCAAGCTGAGCCGTTCACCACTGGTTAAACATTAAACACAGTGCAGCGTGTAGAGAATAAGTCAGCATGAAATTTTCCCTTGTGGACTGACCTGAGCCCCCCCAAAATTTGTCTGAGCTAGGAGAAGGCCTTGGGCACAATAGCATTTAAGGTTAAGGTTACTTTATTGTCTTCCATAGGAGGAACTTGTCCTGGATTCAGGGGAATTGCTGCGTCAAAACCAAACATCACAAAATAATTTATAATAAAAATTAAAAAAAATTTGAGGAATACATCTCAAAACACACACACCTTAGTACATAATTTACAAGCAATCTTATTTTACATGCTTACAAGCAAACCTACGATCAGTGAAACCCTGATCGTAGGTTTGCTGAGACAAAAAAAACGCTTAAGACGCAGACAAAACACAAAATTGAGCAGTTATATGAAATTTTTAGCCCACTGGATAATTTTATGTCCGATTTGATGCAGGTAGTAACAACAAGCTTCATTATACATGAAAGAAAAAGACAACTGATAGATCAAAACTTTCTTCACTTAAAGGATAATTCTTGCTGACGGCAAGTGCTACAGTTAGGAAGTGAGCTGGAGGTCTTTGCTCTTCTCAGCATCAGGGATGACGGTGTCGCTCCCAGGTTTCCAAAAAATCTTTCTTTATTCATTTAAAATTTTAAGTTATATATTCTCTAGATATTTTCTCCCTACATTATGCTGTAAATGTTTCTCTACTCTTTACAGTATGTACATGTAATTGTGGTGGAGAATACAAATTTAAGATATTTAAACTAAAAAATATTAGGATCGCTCTTAAAAAACCTGGGGTATGTAATCGTAGAATGTAAGCTTCTTCTGATATTGTATATCCCCCAAATTCCCAGGAATCATGTACCAAGAATCTTCGTTTTCTTCAGTGATAGCCACGGCCTTTGCATTCAGATGATTAGAGAGGCTGAAATGAGCCAACAGTTTAGCCAGATTATCTAAACCAGAGAATCCAGGGGCTTCTTCTGCAATTACCCAGGGGTACATGGAAAGATTGAGCGGGAGCTCAGCTAATAAAAAAAATATTTACTTAAATTATTATATATATTATTATATATCATTTGATTTTTTTTTTTAAATCCAACCTTGTACATATACTGTATATCCTTCTAGCTACAGCAGGCCGACTGCACAGATTGGGCCTCCATTTTCCAATGACTTAAAGGTGTGGTCTGCAATCCTGTAGAAAGCTTGTTGATATTGGAACTCAACAGCCAAATAGGAATGATTGACAAAAACTATTGAAATTACCCTTTTACCTATAAAGGGCATGTACTTTTACTTTGTAGTTGTTACAACTTGGTCTGCTAATACGGTTGCTGCCGAAGGGATGTTTTCTTTAAGTGGGTACTTACCAGAAGGCTACCAGCTTTGAGGTTATGTATTTGTGTAACCTCCATCCCCCCCAATACAAAAACAGCCAAGCAGTTCAGTAAGGGATAAAGATTCAAACAGGGAGACATATTAGAGGTTTTCATACCAGTGCCCCTGACTGCTCTTTCAAAGCTGCTTAGTCTGATTTCAGCACCTTGGACAGCGGCACAGCACAGCAGGGGAAACATCCGCCAGCTTTTCTGCAATGTTTTTGCTTCGCTGATTTAACTAAGAAGAGCAGAAGAGGCTCAGTGCATTTAGGTGCACTCGTTTTGGGCACCTTAGCCGTGTGGGAAGTCTGCTGTGGCCTTCCGTCTCCTGTTATTTACCCAAATTTGTGGTTATAAGGCAGAGAGAGACGCAAAGACAGCCAGACAGATACAAAGACAGATACAAGTGCTGCTGCACCAGTGTTTTTGAATCAATCGGTGACCCTGCCGACGGAGTGTTTTCTGCGTCCTGTCGAGACAGACAATGCACACCCTACCATGGCCCCTGTGTGTGTCTGATATATGGAAGCGTTTGTGACTTTGGGTGGCGTCCTGTCTGTTCGCCTCACTGTCACCCTCTGTGAATGCTGCTGGGAGAGGGTTGCCATCAGTGCACTCACTCCCTCCTTCTCCCCTCTGTTCCTCCCCTCCCTCCGTTACTCCTCTGCCTCACTTCCTTCCTGTTTATCCCTTTTACTCTTCCCTGCTTTTCTGTCCTTCCCGGCTGTCGTCCTTTATAACCCCTAGTCCATTCAACACTTCATCTTCCTTCGTCCTCCTCTCTGACCCTCCGCCTGCCTTTCCCTCGCTGTCTTTTTTCCTCCTCTTCTCCTTCCATTTTTACCTCCCACAACAGCTACATTAAATCTGCCAGTCAGGCTTCTGGCGTCTGTGATCCAGTCAGGATCTCTGGTTGTAGACTGGGACAAGAGTTGAAGGGTGACTACAGGAGTAGAGAGGGAGGGAGCTGTCTGTAGGAAGTCAGGGAGGGCAAGGGGAGGCGCTAGCTGGCGGGGCCTGGGACCTGAACCAGACAGACAGTGAAACGTCACACCAAACCCAGACTCCCCTACTGTGATCGCATTCTTGTGTGTGTGTGTCTGTGTGTGTCTCTTTGCGTGGTGATTGTGTGTGTGTGTGTGTGTGACTGGGGGTTCACAGTGTTAGTAGCTCAGAGCCAGCTGAGGCTGCAGTGGAGACAGACAGAGACAGAGGCACTGAGCAGTGCATAGCAAACACCACTGAATGTTTAGTTATATGGGACTGGGATATCTGCTTTTGGGAGGAAATTTGGCAGGTGAGAGTGTGGGTGTATGTGCGTGTGTTGCAAGCATTTTATGCACGATAGAGTCCACTACATAGAAGTGTTTATGTTTTGTAAATGTCTATATGTGAGTAATTTGTGAGTGTGTGTGGATTCGTGTTGAGCGGAGTGTGAAATTAAATAGCCCTGTGTCATTAAATTACAGTTGTACAGTGGCGCATCATCAGCGAGTGTGGAGGGGGAACTGATGTGCGATGATCCATGTTGTTAACTGCAGGTTGTCAGCTGACCGCGGGGGGACACACATCATCGTTGCGACCAGAGCCGCACGGAGAACTGTGCTCATTTGACCAGCAGCAGGCCTTGGCTACAGATTTCTTATCAGGTACGAAGGTCAAGAACATCGGTCCAAAGTGACACTTCCAAATGAAACGAAATGAATTAAAAATGTTTGAAAAACTATTGCTTACATGATATTGCAGCAATAGTTTTTTTGGTGTCGCTTATGATGTTTTGGTGTCTTAACAGGCCATTTTAAGTTTCAAATATGGAAGGAGATGTATAATATTTGTAGTCAGAATAACTGGTTAATAAGAATCATTACCGCATCTTAAAGACAGTTGCACTTTATCCAGTTATATTTTCAGTTATTGTGAATGGTTGGGCTTTAGTTCAGAGAACTTTAACATTACTATCTAAACTAATTAACAGTTACTAACAGAGATGTGGACTCGAGTCACATGACTCAGATTCAAGTCAGACCAGAATCAGGAAACTCGGTCCTTTTGACTTCGACTTTAAAGGATCAGTGTGTGGGATTTAGTGGCATTTAGTGGTGAGGTTGCAGATTGCAACCAACTGAATACCCCTCCCCTCACCCCTCCCTTTCCAAGCCTGTAGGAGCACCTACAATGGCTGCCACTTCAACCTCTCTAGAGCCAGTGTTTGGTTTGTCCATTCTGGGCTACTGTAGAAACATGGCGGTACAACATGCTGGACTCCGTGGAAGAGGACCTGCTCCCTCTGTAGATATGAAGGGCTCATTCTAAGTTAACGAAAACACAACGATTCTTAGTTTCAGATGATGATACACTAACGAAAACATAATTATGAATGTTATATTCCATTTCTGCCAATAGATCCCCCTGAATCCTACACACTGCAGCTTTAAAGAAAAAAAATACTTGCAACTCAACTTTGAAACATGACTATTGACTTGGACTTAAGACTTGATTAACTTGACTTGGAATGACTTGATATCCTCACCGATGCCAAAAATGAACAATTATGTCATAAAAAAACTTTATTGGCCAAGTATGTTGACAAATACGTGGAATGTGTCTGTGGTTGTCAGTAGATCTCAAGATACAAATATAGATATACAACTAAACAAAGTTAAAGAAAGATAAGCAGAGAAACATAGAGCTATTGTGTACAGGCAGGATATATGAAAATGTATAATATACATAATATATATATATACATAAACAAAATGCCAAATGTTATGATTAGTATTTTCAATTGCTAAAGCAATGATGCATTATATACAATTTATTGTAGGGGTGAAACCAGAGCTTTTCTTCTTAGTGCAGTACTGTGCTCAGAACAAATTTGTACTTGTATCGAACTATAAATGGAAGGTATCTCTGTCTGTCTGTCTGTTCTTCGATTATCTCGACAGCCGTTCATCCGATCGACTTCACACTTGGCAGGTGTATTGCTGAGGACCCTAGGGAGTGCATTGTCAAATGTAAAGTTTTTGGATGAGCGGTTCTCGAGAATGCTGCAAGCAGCAATACCAGAGGGCCAAGCAGCCGGCCCTTTCCGAACAGGCCCGTTTTGAACGTTTTTAGCATGCTAAAATGTAGAAAAGTTTCAACACCTTTTCTCTTTTTGTTTCCTTCCTCCTCGTTGTCTCCTCCACTGCACCCATTCGAAATTATTAATGCCCTCGTGCCCAACCACCATCTCCTACTCCATCTTGTCCTTCCTTCTTTTTCTCCTCCTTTCATCCATCTTTGCCTCTTTCTTGTTCATCTCACTCAACTACTTCTTCCTTTGCACCTTTTTCTCTTTTTCTTTTCTTTCCCTCCTGCCTCTCCCTTTCCTGTTCCTCCATGACTCCCTCTCTGTTGTTCTTTACTCCCTCTTGCCAGCCTCCATGGCAGGTTATTCAGATCCTCTGGGCTCTCAGACCAGCCCTGCGCAAATGATGGATATTGGCCAGATGGGAGCATTTTCAGGTATACTTCCAATATTTTCTTCAAACTTTCACACAACAACACTGCATTAGCACTACTAGGGTTCAGTGGTTCATTCACAACACAAGGTTGTATAATGAAATTCATTTTGTAGTCCCCTTTGCTACACACACAAAAAAAACAAACAGAACAACACAAAAAACTATTAATCATGGTGGAGTGCGGAGGATAAATTTAGAAGTGTCACAGCCTGAGGAAAGAAGCTGCTCTGGAGTCTGGTGGTACGACAGCGGATACTTCTGTATCTCTTGCCAGATGGCAGGAGGGTGAACAGGCTGTTGCTGGGGTGTTGTCTTTTAGTATCCTTTGATATCACTGTTGCTCGGTAGATGGGTACCAATCATGTTCTGGGTGGTTTTAATCACCCACTACAGAGCCCTCCTGTCCTGGGCCGTGCACATCCAATGCCAATTTGTAATGTTTCCAGTCAGGATGCTTTTTACTGCTCCTCTGTAACAGCTGATAAGAACTTGGCATAGGAATTTTGCCTTATTAAGTTTCTTTATATACAGTCGTTTCTGAGCTTTTGTTACCAAGCATTGCAGTGTTGGTGGAGATATGTGACGTCCATGACAGGTTCTCTGTGATGCTGATTCCCAGGAACCTAAAACTGTTCACCTGCTCCACCTCAGCTCCACTGGTGTAGACAGGGGTATGTGTCTTCGTCTCCTTTTTTCTAAAATCAATGATCAGCTCCTTGGTTTTGCTGACGTTGAGCTGTAGG
This sequence comes from Oplegnathus fasciatus, assembly GCA_003416845.1. Taxonomy (NCBI): domain Eukaryota; kingdom Metazoa; phylum Chordata; class Actinopteri; order Centrarchiformes; family Oplegnathidae; genus Oplegnathus; species Oplegnathus fasciatus. The sequence continues at coordinate 1,032,115 of NTHP01000116.1, read as the reverse complement.
TTATTCTCTGCAAGATTGTTGATTTCCTCTCGATATGAATTCTCATCATTGTTTGTAATCCGGCTGGTGATGGTGGTGTCGTCCACAAACAGATTTCTCTCAATGTTGGGGACTGTAGTCATGGGTGTACAGCGTGAACAAGAGGGGGCTGAGCACACAGGCTGGGATGTGGCCTTTGATGTGCTGAAAACCAGTTTCTCAAAGCACTTCATCAGAATTGGGGGTGAGTGCCACAAAGTGGTAGTCATTTAGCTAGACACTGCAGACTTTTTAAATACAGGGATGATAGTAGCTGTCTTGAAGCAGGTGGGAACACTCTCCTGTGACAGTTAGATGTTAAAAATGGCATCAACTAGCTGATTGGCACACGTTCTTAGTACACGGCCAGGGATGTTATCAGGCCCAGCAGCTTTCCTCATATTCACTCTCAGCACGATTCTTCTCACATCCGCTGTGGATACTGACCGGGCATCAGGAGGCGGAGTAGACTGTGTTGAGATCAAAGCAAGCGTAAAATGTTTATTATCCATGATAATAGCAGCAGTATTAGTAATACTATCATAATTTCATTCATAGTGGACTTTTCCAACATTAAGTTGACAGGTGCTTCACAGACCTGAGCTTAAAATGTCATTTGAAAATTTTAGATGGCAATAGTCATACATGAATCATCTTCACACGCACAAATCAATATTTGGCTTCCCCAACTCCAATAAAAATAGATATTTCAATCCATTCATTTTCATCACTGAAACTAGGTGATAGCACTAACCCTAGAAAAGTATTATCTTACATCAGCAGCACCAATTAGTTTGAATCAAAGTGCTGAGTGGTGGTAACAGTGGTAACACATCTTGGCTTTTAACTGAGCTGGCAATGCAAATGTTTTCTTCACCATCAAGTCACTGACTACTACTTGTCAATCCCAAACTGAAAATAGGCAGACCCTCACTGTTTTTCTTGCTCATTTGGCATTATCTTAACTACCTGCATAAGCTCTACTTGTAAATTCAAATACTGTTCACTGTCTGGATTTAGCTTGAGATGAGCAGTTATAAACTCAAGTTCAACTTCATTTGTCACACATAATCATGCAGGGTATAATCATAGTGAAATGTGTCACCATTAGCTCCACCAATTATGCAATAAAAAATAAGTGTAAAAGAGAATAAGAATAAAGAATAGAAATAAGCAATAAATAATAATGTTAACTATAGTCGTGACTTTGAATAGTAAAGTAAGTAAAAATAGTCTTAGGGCAATTCTTAGGCAGTGTCCTCATTTAGGATCCCAGTGGCCTGAGGGTAGAAGCTCTTCCTGAGCCTCTCAGTGCTGGCCTGGTGTATCCAGTATCTTCTTCTCGACCACAGCAGGAAGAAAACGAACATCAGGCGGGCGCTGTTCATGATGGCTGTGGTGATGCCCCCTTGGATGGAGCGTGGCGTGGCCTCTCAGGTCAGGAGGCACCGGTGCCTGTTGAGCTCCATCTAGTAGGCGAAGCCCTCAGCCTGCCTGCGAGTCCTGATGAGCTGCACGGCAGTGAAGAACCGCCGGTGGCCGCCGCACTTCTCCCACTACTCCAAGGTCGAAGGTCGTTGAGTTTATTATCCAACGCCTGCACATTGGCTAGCAGGATGCTTGGCAGAGAAGATCCTTGCAGCCGGGACCACAGCCGGTGTCCAATCCCTCCACGTCCACCTCGGTGTTTCCTCTCATGTTGAGGCGGATGCATAGATGGAAGCAGAGATGGTCTTGCTTGTCTATGTGGTCGGGGTCATAGCTGGTGTTTCCGCCTTTTCCTCGATGTTTACTCCGTTTCCC
>NTHP01000116.1:996460-1029622 GCA_003416845.1 Oplegnathus fasciatus | reverse complement strand
AACTGGCCTTGAATCTGTGGGCTTAAAATCCTCCCTGATAAATGGCCTGTGGTGAGGCAAAGCATGCAGAGCTGTAGCTGTCACTGGCTTGGTATCTGCTGGCACTCCACAGAGGGACACACACACACACACACACACACACACACACACACACACACACACACTATGAGCTATGAGGCTGAGTTATGCCTTTCACCATGCCAACCACTGTAAACCCAGCTCTCACTGTTACCTTAATGAGACCTGTCGTCTCTGGACCACAGAATTACTGCTCCATGCTTGAATACACACACATACTATTTTACTCTCACACTCTCACACACACATTCCTATAAAAAATACACACACAGTTGACACTGCTTACAGAGCTACTCTCACACTAGGCCCCCATGCACGCACACAATCTTGACTTATCTCACTCATTCATGTGTATGTAGACAACACGCACACATTGTAGACACACACACACATTCATAATCTCACCCAGGCTCTGCCAACTTCTCTCACACATACTGTGCATGTTCTGACCACATATACATGGACACAGGCACAGAGTATCCCCAGGAGCTTTGTAGATTGTATGTGTAGTTTTATCTTATTCTTTTCTTGCTGCTGCGTGTTTTCATCTCGTGCCTTGCCCCTTGGCCTTCTCTCTCATTCTTTTGATTTGTTCGCTCTTCTTCTTTTTCTCTTGCTCTGTCCTTGCTTTGTTAATGCACTGTACTTAAATTGGTCCATGTTTTGATGAATAAACCAATAGAGAGAATATTCTTGCCTACCTTATTAGCATCTGAAAACCTACTATAACTGAACATTATGCTGTTGCAGGCTATTATGAATAAGATAGGTCCCCTATGGGTCGGTAAGAGTGTTATATGATATCATTGGGCTACCCTCTGTTAAATGGAAAGACTACTCTCCATTAAAATAAAATAAAAAAATAAAAAATTACCACCTTGCATATTGTTGGTGAATGTTTAACAAGAGTAGCATTGGTGCTAAGAGAATCCCCCAACACTGACCCTATATCTGCTTGTCTGCCTTTGATTGTCAGGTTTCTCCCAGCCCGATGGGATGGGGGTCAATCTGGAGGTCGGTGCTGCACCCCTCTCAGCACAGAGAATTCCAAGTGTAGCCGAACCCCAGCAGCCCACACCCTCAGTCGACACCCCTAAAGACCACAGCCTCATGCTGCCTGAACCCCAGGCTCCTCGCAGCCCTCTGGATCTGTCAGCAGGTAAGACATAACAAGGGTTCAAGGGTTCATTTAATGGTCATTTTACAACACAAGGTTGTACGAAGTTTAAGTTTGTAGTCCCTTTTTGCTGCACACAAAAAAAACACAGAACAAAAACATGACAAAAACTATTAATTTTGATGGAGTGCGGGGGATGGATTTAAATGTCTCACAGCCTGAGGAAAGAAGCTCCTCTGGAGTTTGGCGGTACGGCAGCGGATACTTCTGTATCTCTTGCCAGACAGTAGCAGGGTGAACAGGCTGTGGAGGTGGGTATTGTCATTTAGTATCCTTTGGGCTCTACGCAGGCACCTCACCTCACCGATATCACTATGTAGGGCTTTATAGCTGCCACGAATGTTCATATAAACACTCAGGTCACTCAGCCAATTGACTGGAGCAAATGGAGCCTATGTGCCTTGCTCAGGTGCATCTGGGCATGCTTGAACCTAAGCTTCAACTCTGAAGTAGTGATGTCACAACTGAAAATACTGCAGTGCTTGGTGCATTTGTGATTTGAAGTGATTCGTAAGGTATTTTCACTTGACTTAATGAATAATTTATCAGTTGTTTTCACCAATCCTTTTTCAGTTTGCTCATAGATGCTATGACCTCCTGGTACTGCTTTTAGTTGGTTTAAAAACACATATACCAAAGTGTTTATTCCTAGATCCTTGTCTGACAAACAATTGTTATTTAAACTACTATAATATGACCCACTTCTATAGCGTTGTTTACACTTCACAGTTCTTGAATCATGAGGTGTTTACATCATTTTGTTCATCCTCTGCATTCTCACAGCAGGAATAACTTAATTCTCACTGTATAGCGTAATACATGGTATATATGACTGTGCCCTGTGCTGCACTGCATGATTTGTTCCACAGAGGGATGCAGTATACAGAGCAGCTGTCTGTCTTTGCTTTTCTATAGCTTCCTTCTCACAAACATTCCATCTCCATTGTGATTTAGTTATCCAGCTCAAGGTCAGTGCACATCTGATGCTGACGTGTATAGGGTGTGCCGTCATGCCATGGCTTCTAGTCACATACTGGATTTGTTTGTGGATTTGTCTCTATGTGTGTGAATGTGTTTTCATGTGTGGATCCCCCTCCCCATCTGATCCTGTAGTTGGAGAATGGAGTTGTACTTGTCACCATGCTGTGGCATGTGTCAGCTAGTAGGACCATGCTAACATCCCATGTGGCCAGTGGAACAATGAACAAAGCATCACAGCAGCTGAGCCCCCATGGTCCACTGCTACGCAGCAGGTGGCATAACCGCCTGTGCCCCTTTACTGAAAGCTGGTTACACCTTTATTTGGTGAATACACAGCCATAAGAATTTGTTTGGCACCAAACAACTGAACTGTGCAAAGATGTCTAAAGGTACAGGGCCCGCTCCTCTTCTAAGAGCCCAAAACTGAAAGTTTGTGTGTAAGGAGATTGATGTTATAGTCAGCAGGTACTCATGAGTAGAACTCATAGAATAAGATGTAACAAATGCAAACCCTACTCACATGGACTGATGCTTATTTTCAGCTATTTCTTCATGTTGTCTTACAGTACAATTCCTTCAATACTACAAATGTCATGTTCACCAACCTGTTGCTCTGAGTTTATCTTTTTAACAGAAATATTAGACAGTTTTGTTCAATTGCTGTCAAGTTTCAACAATTCCAGATTTTTCAAATTAAAAGCCTACCTGGAAGGGCAGGGCTTGCGCCTATTAAGCCACTAGAAGACTTTTAATTAGGGGTTTTAATCTGTTTATACAGATTAACATCCTGAAACCAGAGCTCTTCCCAAATTTAAAATCTGTATAGCTCACAACATGGAATTCATTCAAATTTGACAATGACATTGACAAAAAAACTATTTAATGTAGATCGGTCACGTCATGGCAGATACCCAATGCACTCAATAGGGTCAGTATTGGTGCCAATACTGATCTGGCATATCTGAGCGCCGCATTTCTCCTTTTAATATGAAACATTTGCTCAGGAAATGTTGAGTTTCGTGGATGGTAATTTAACATCAATTCAAAAACGTCAAAACACTGGAAACAATGAGTGGATGAAAACTTCAAAGATTTGGGGTTTTTTTTGGCATTTTCGACAGGTTAGCCGCGTTTCCCCTAAGCACTTCGGTATAGTACCTTTAGTATATAGCTAGTACCCTTGCCCAGAAGTACCTAAACCGTAGATCTGTGTTATGTTTCCACCACAGACAATACTCTTAAATGTAGGTGGGGTTGTTACCGGATGGTAATAGCGCGTCAACCATGTAACGTTAAACGGATGGTTTCATTTACTTACTTGTGCCGAGCAAATGAAGCCGCATTCAAAACATCCATTCTGAGGAAAAGTTGCAAAAGTTTCTAAAATGAAAGGATGTTTTGCTGCCTTTTCATCTTTACTAGTTAACGTTAGCTCACTGTAGACTGGAGAAAATTAATTTAACTAACTCACTGTGGCGATCAAAGGATACACCGGCAGCTATGCTGGCAACTTTTAAGGAAGAACTTTTCTTGCTTGTTACTCAATGCATCAATGCCCTCAATGCAGTTGACGTCGTGAATCAATCAACACACCTTAAATGTCAATATTACAACTTTGACCGTTCCGTTTGTTTTTATTGGCTCTCTTACATGAAATACACTTTAGTGATGATTGGATCTTCACGGTTTAATAAAATGTTTAGGATTATGTGAACTGTGAATATTCTATTTTCCTCACTTGGATAAAAAGTCCCAGAGCCTCGCTCGCCTCGCTCCGGCAGCACTACACCTCTGCGCGTAAGTAGAGTGAAGATTCTGTTGACCAATCAAGGGACTGCAGGATTTCTAGCTCCACCTTTTCGTACCGGGTCAGTGTGCTAGGTACCCCAACAGAGGGGTAACGAAAAAATGGTACGGTTGGTACCAGCCACAACTTTACAATTACTTTACACAATTACAACAATTACAACTTTACACAATTAATTGTGATAGATTTTAGGAACATATGTTCCAAGCCTATCCTCATTGCACAGTCAGTGACTGGTCTAGCTCTCCATACACTTAAAGGTGCCCTGTGGAGTTTTCTTGTAACAGTTTATGGTTTATCAGACATTAAAATATGATAATTATGATAATTCATAATTTGTAGAAAATGTAAGTCTCAACTTCAGCTATCAGAAATAATCAGTAATATAATATTAATATTAAAGTTATAATCTCGAAGATTTTCATTTCGTTCTCTTTCACGGCACCTATGGCATAATCAGTAATTACAGGTGTGTTTTATCTGTTTAGTCGCAACACTAGCAGAGACCGGAAAACACTGTTTCACACACACACACACCGCTTGTGATTTTTCCGGGAAAGTTGCTGCCGACACCCAGGTCGTAATGCTGCAAATGCAAGGGCTTTCATCAGTGGGCCATTGGCTCAATCACCATTGTGTTGCATCATTTGCGATAGATAGTGACTTAAAGATCCTGTATGTAACATTCAGAAAATGCTTGTTAACAATGGCACCTGTGGCTGTTAAGTCAACTGCAGTCTTGCTTTTCAATAAAGTTGTTAAAAAAATGTTAATAGCTTGCTAGCCAGCTTCATCAATTGCTGTTTGTAAATAATGTATCTAAACTTGCCACCGTAGGAACAGTGGTTACATAATCTTCAAAATGAACCACGACTTAACTGTGCACATGCACGCATGTGCACGTCATACACCGCTGAGTCTGCTGGGGACACGCAGAAGTTACACCTTTATAAGGACCAAGCTTTCACTGTTCTGTAAAATGCAGTAGACCCAACTTACACTTCCTGTTTGATAATGCCTTTACTTAATGTTGCATTAATTCAAAATAAATGAAACTGAGGCAAACGGACTGCAATGCAACAATGACTTTATTTTGAATAGTAATATAAAAAAAATGAACAAAGGAATAATTCAGCTGAGGAAGAGTCTCAGTCTGCATCTTCAGACAGGAAACAGCAGCACAGTGTTTTTCTAAACCACCGAAAGATTCTTTTGATTCCACCCCAAGTCTTCATTTTGGCCTCCTGGCTGATGGTCAGGTCATCCTGCTCTGCACTGATGACAGGAGCTTCATTAGGTGGAGTGACACGAGGTGCTGGAGCTGAAACCACAGCAGAGTCTGGTTCTCTGGTGGGCTCTTCTCTCTGACTCTCACCATCCATGACTGAAGCAGTGACTTCAGCTGGAGGGGTGACAGGAGGTGGTGGAGCTGAAACCACAGCAGAGTCTGGTTCTCTGGTGGGCTCTTCACTCTGACTCTCACCATCCAGGACTGAAGCAGGTACTTCAGTTGGAAGGGTCACAGGAGGTGGTGGAGCTGAAACCACAGCAGTGTCTGTCTCTGAATGTGGTGCTGGCTGTTCCTCTGCTTCCAGGCTACTGTTCAGTCCATTCTGGACAGTAATGTTGCCAAGAGGTTCAGCACTGGTGGTCAGAGGAGCTGGTGGAGGAGTAATGACACCAGAGTCTGTTTCTCTGATTTGTTCAGTGTCCTCCTCCAGACCAGACTCCTCATCCACAATAGCAGGGCTGGTTTTGGCCTCTGCACCATCCACCATGTCCGGCTGGATGCAGTCCTTTCTGGTGTTCATATTTACAGACACTTTGGTGTCAGTGATGGTCTTCAGCACCTCAGCTGCAAAGCAGTTGAGCCTCTTCACCAGGACGTCTCGTCTGTCTAACCTTTTCCTGGATAGACAGGACCATATCGTTTCTGATGGAGCAGGAGAAGGGGACCCGACAGAGCATGGAGGACAGAGCAGTGGAGACCCAGTCCTTGACGGCTTTGGTGACCCCAACAGCCACAATCAACAACCTGATCAACTCTATGCGATGGAGATGTGTCGCACTGCATGAGGCAAATGGTGGTCACACCAGATACTGTCATTTCTGACCCATTGTTGTTGGAGGTATCTGTGACCAAAAAATAAGGATCTGTAGCCCTGGTCATGTGAAATCCATAGTTCAGTGCCTAATAAATGCCTTTTTTCAAGATAAAACTGCACATTTTTGAGTGGCCTTTTATTGTGACCAGCCCAAGGCACACCTGTGTACTAATCATACCGTTTAATCAGCATCCTAATATGCCACACCTGTCACATAGATGGATGATCTTGGCAAAGGAGAAGTGCTCACTAACACAGATTTAAGAGAGAAATATACCTATTGTGTAAGTAGAAAAAGTCTTAAATTTTTTATTTCAACTCATGAAAAATGGGAGCGAAAACAAAAGTGTTGTGTTTATATTGACGTTAAGGGGGGTGTAGTTCCTTCCCTGCTTCCACCATCAGCTCCCTAGTCTTGCTAACGTTCAGAAGGAGGTTGTTTTCCTGACACCAGCAGGCTTCTACCTCCTTCAGGTAGGTCTTTTCATTTTTATCTGCGATCAGGCCCGCCACAGCAAACCGTGTCAGCAAACTTGATGATGGTGTTGGAGTCGAAAGTGGCTACACAGTCATGTGTGTACAAGGAGTACAGCAGAAGGCTCAAAATGCAGCCCTGTGGAGCTCTGATGTTAAGGATGAGGGTGGAAGAGGTGTGTACACCCACCCTCACCACCTGGGGTCTGCCTGTCAGGAAGTCTAGGACCCACTTGCAGAGCGAGGTGTTTAATCCCAGGTCCTTGAGTTTTGTGATGAGCCTGGAGGGAACTATGGTGTTAAATGCTGAACTATAGGCAATGAAAAGCAATCTCACACAGCTCCCTCTCTTGTCCAGATGGGATAGGGTGGTGTGGAGGATGTGTGCTATGGCGTGTTTTGTTGATCGGTTGGGACGGTAGGCAGACTGTAGTGGGTCCAGTGTGCTGGGTAGTGAGGAGCTGATGTAATCCTTGACCAGCCTTGACCAATCACCACATCAGTGGTCAAACTATATACGTCCATCAATTTCTAATTGTTAAATACCTTCGACAGATATACAGTACATCTGACTTTAGAATGACCATGTAAGAGGAGTGCTGAAGAAAAACGAAAAGAAATAAGGGATGAACTGAAAAGAATTTCCTTTTTATTCTTAACATACTACTGTACACAGGAAAAAGATGAGGCAGAATGGGATCCAATCTATTAAGGAGAGGGTACTTCAGCCTGCCATGACTCTATTGTTCCAACAGTATGTTTTGAGCAAGTGAACAATGGCTTGATAATTGCCTGAAGGTATGGGGGTTTGGTTCCTTGAGCATTCTTGTGTATACCAGCACTCTGGCTTAGGTAGTTTTTAGCTGTTGTTGCAGGTCTATGGAATTTATGGCCCATTCTCGGGCCATAATGTTACCCAGCAGCTACTTGTGTTTGCAGTGCAAAAGTTTGCATGGTGGATGATAGAGCATATTTTATTTTGATATTACTGTTTGAACTGTTTCTACCAGAGCTGTGAATGGCATTTTTGCAGCTCATTAAATTTCTATTTGAAAAGACATTAAAGGTTCTGTATGTAACTATTTACATGTATTAATCGTTTTTTAATCGTTTTTTATTGACAATGTGTAGACAGATTGTAACATAACTAAAAAAATGACCCAACTTTTTCAGTTGCCTGCAACAGCCTATAGAATGATTTCTATAAAGACGTTTTTTTCCCGGAAAATCCAACGCAACACATTCTCACTCCCATCTCGTCACATATGGACACTTGGTCAGGAACCCTTGGCGTCATTTTTTAATGCGCTGGTCACGGCGTCATTTTCCAACGTGCAGGGTAGTCCGATAGTCCGAAAGTTACATACAGAACCTTAAAAGATAAACTGTTATTCAGACAATCAATTTCTTAATTCAGAGCTATTTAATTTTGGATTCAAAATGGAATTACTTTTATTAACTATGTATTAACTCCTAACTTGATTCAATCACCCCAAGTACAAACGTAGCTTTTTTCCATTATGCAATCGCGTGTGATAAAAACGTCATATAAGAATACTTCTATTCTCATGTAACGTTTTTATCATGTACAGTGTAAGACACATTGCATGCTGGTCTTTTGTATTTTATAATTGTACTACCTTTGTAACTATACAGTAACAACAGTATGCTCACATAGAGTGAGATGGCTGTTCTTTGATACTACCCTAGCCTAATGAAGTTGTACGACACAGCATTTATGTCATACCGATCCTTTTGGCTGATATCTTTTTCTGCCTCTCCAAATAAGCTTCTCCACTTTAGCTGTTCTCCTGTATGTGTGTGTGTGTGTGTGTGTGTGTGTGTGTGTGTGTATGTGTGTGTGTCTGTCTGTCTGTACAACTGAAAACTAGAAACAAACTGGGCCAAAGTAGAAGAACAACCCTGTCTCAGTGGGCAATTTCCCCTCTTCTCTTGTTACCTCTCATCTACCTGAGCTTTATTATACAATGTCCCAAGACCAAGCTATTTTAGTTACAGCGGATTGTCTGGAATTGACCTCCTTTCTACGGGACCATTTCCACTCTCTCAATCACCATTGACACAGAAGCAATTTTAAGACTTGAAATCCAGCTTGGGGTGGATTTTTATTTTTTATGTTTTAAGATCGACAAAACATACACATTTGCTTTTTGAGAAAAGCGCAACAGATTAATGAAAAGAAAAAGCACTCCTACAGTTCATGTCCACAAAGGGTGTAGGAATTAAGGCTCGGCTTTCTGGAACAACATGCACCCCTTCAGGCCTTGGATTGAATACCTCCAGATGCTTCTATGCTGTGTCTGATTAATTTTGTCTTCGTCTCAGCCTTTCCACCAACTCAGCGAATAAAAAATAGATATAATAGCTACTGTGATTTAAAACTCTCTTTTGCAGTAAATATTTGTGTACTTTCAGTGTTATAATCTTCTTTGTTATATTGTTTTTAGACTAAGAATTTTTGCTTCTATGTCATACACTCTGAAGTTTCTGAGTTATTTTCTGTTTGAGTTAGACTAAGGGAACCAATTCTGATGCACATATGTCCCCCAACTTTAAACTTTCCCCTCTTCACCCACAACAAGGTGCCTTAGGCTACTGCTGGCCAGACCAGGCTGGCTGCCTACCGACAGACCTCCCTTTCACCCCCAGTGTCTCCACGGTGATCAGTCGCCATGCAGGCAACCTCGCAGTCAGCCCTGATGACCCACCTGACAGTTGGCCAAGCCGAGAAAGCACTGCCTATGCTGGAGGCGACGAAAGGGAGGGAGATGGATCAGACCGAAAACAGAGGAAGAAGAAGAAAAGGCGACAGAAAGATGAGGGATCTTATGAACACCTTGAGAGCAGGGGTCACCCTGAGGTACAAGCACAGGGAGAAAACATTCCCTCAGCAGAGGATGTCTACCACAGGATTGGCCCAAGGCGGGATAAAGGAGAGGGTGGCTGGGAGGAACAGCTTGGGAAGAGTGGAGGCCGGGGAAAGAGGGGGAAGAGCAGGAAGAAGCTTCCAGAGGAGTGGGGAGTGATGGCAGAGCCAATTGTCCCCGTGTCAGCAGTAACCTCTCAAATCACAGAGGAGGTGATGATGGATCTAGGGAGTTCTGTTCCTGTAAACCTGGAGGCCTCGTTCACAGACATGGACACCAGCCAGAGCTCCTGGAAAAAGGAGGTCTACCCAGAAGAAGGCCTGGTCCCTTCCCTCTTGCCCGAGGACCTATTCGTCCCAAAAGCTCCTTCCATCAACCCAGTGGTCCTGAACAGCGAGTTGAAAGCCACAGCTGCTCCGTTCACAATGCCCTCCACCAACAACAGTGCAACACTTGGCTCCTTGCCCGTGGCTCCTCATCCTGGTGATACATTTGACCTCCTGATGGATACCGAAAATGCCAGCTTAGGTAACAGAATCCAAGCCTTTTCACCACCTTTCTCTCCAGTGAATGAAGCAATGGGTGGTGACATGGTTGACAGCGGAATGTTTGACAACACCAGTTCCCTCCAAGAGTCTTGTGTGCAAGGCATGCCTGAGGAGGACACCTCGGCTTTCAGCCCCGCCTCCCAGCCAAGCCCAGGTCATTTCCCAAAAAGCGAGGTGTTAGCCTCAGCCCCACCTCTCTCACCTTCAGATGCTTCATGGCTTCTGAACGATTCCCACATGAGCAGCAACAGCGAGCTATTTGACTTCAGTGACATCAGTACTTCAGGTCATCCTTTAACCTTAGGGCTGTCCTTAGATACCCCTAGCCCAGCCCCTCTCCGCTCCCCCAAAACCACAGCGCAGGAATTCCAACCCAATCAGCACAAAGATGCCAAATCGGGCCAGAAAGAATCCAAAAAGTCTTGTTCTTCATCTTCCTCCTCTGTAAAGACTCCCACCTCCCCAGGAGCTAAGAATTTCCCTCAACAAGCATCCCCAGGCATCAGCCCCTCTTCCCCTCCATCGGTCAACCCTCCAGTTCCAGGATCTGGTCTTAACCCCGCAGCTAAGCCCTTCTTTCCCAGCTTTGCTGATCCCATGGAAGAACCAGTGGTTCCTCCAGTTACCCCCATCATCGAAGGTTGGTTGCAGTCAGCCCTTGACAAAATAGAAATTAAATATAGAGTAACTAAATAATGAAGACTAGAGGTTTATTGTAATGCATGATGTTGTCATCCAGTTTGAGTTGTTCAGGTATTTGAAAATGATTTCAAATTATTTTTCGGGCAGGATTGATTGCTTGTCTTTTACTCATTAAGGGTTAGATGGATAATTAGACGCATTGGTATGGTCCCTTGCATGGACAGATTTGTCTAAAAACTTGGCTGGGGCTTTTTGGCTTGTCCAATTTGGACTGTTTGTGAGTGATTAATGCATGGGCTCAAATATTGACCAACTGAGGCTGTGGATTGGCTTGACTTTAATCTGTGAGTATCTTAATTCTCAATGATGCACTGCTGGGATGTTCTCATAATTAACAGTGTTGCTGTTGACTGGTGTGCTACTACTAACTACTAACTTTCTCCTTAGAGACACCACTATGCATCTTCACCAAATCAAAACCAACCCTCTCTTTTTCTCTTCTGTCCAGGTGTATTTGTTGTAATCACGCAGTCATGCTCTCTTTCCTTTGCATCCAGGGATGAGCTGTCACTCTATCTTCTCTCTCCTGTGTCCAATTAACTCTGTTTTCACTGTTCTCACTAGCTGCCTGTTTCTTTATAACTTCTCATAGAAATGAATGTTGAAGGAAAAGGTGTTGATGTCATGTTAACTCTGTTATAATGCATCAACAGTTCACATCCTGGTGTGTCTCCTGAGAGTATAACTTTGATATATCGAATCGTAATTGTTGTTTTTGTCAATTTTACTTTCCATGTTCTGTGATGATTGCTGCCTTGGATGCTTCTCCACCATAGGTGAGTCCTATTTTAATTCCTCTTGTGACTTTGTTATGTTTTTTCATGCATCATGCAACAAGGCCACTGTCGCGCAGAACAGAAATGAGGTGTGTGATGGAGTAGATACACTCAAAACAAGAGTTTTCTTCCCATTCTTAGCATTAAGTCAAGAATATTCATTGTAGGCACTGGATTCCGACAAGTGTGCTCTGTGTTACCTCTACTGTTTATGAATTTTATGGTTAGGATATCAAGGCACAGCAGAAGTCTGGAGAGTGTCTTTTTGGTGACATTAGGGAGGCATCTCTACTATCTTCAGATGATGTCGTCCTTTTGGCTTCATCAGGCCATAACCTGCGATGTGCACAAGAGCAGGTTGCTCCTCTTCTGTTGTTACACTTTAGTTTCCAACCCTTAGCTTTGGTCATGAGCTTTGGGTAATGGGTAAAGAATTAAATTGTGGCACCCAGTGGCCAAAAGTATCCTGTGCTGGGTGGCTTAGAGGAAGGGTTAGCTTAGAAATCCAGAGAGGTGTGAAATTCCAATAGAAAACAAAATGAAAGCTGTCGGTTGCTCTTGTTTTTAATGGAGAATAGTTTTGTAGCAGTGTGACTCATTAAGAAGAGGTTTCAGCAGACTGGGGAGTAATAATGTTTATGCCAGCCAGAAAGGAGCAGTCAAAAATAGAACAGTTTGACTTCTGTGTGTTAAGTGATGTAAATCAGTTAGCTGTACAATTGTTGATTGGTGTCATGTCCAGCTCTTGTTTTAATGTAGAATGAATTTGTAGCAGTGCTACTCGTTTAGGAGAAGAGTTTTCAGCAGACTGGAAAATAATAATGTTTACAGCAGTCAGAGATGGGAATAGGTAGACACTTGTGTGTGAGTGGGTGTGTGGATGTCACCAGTATGTGGTCGTGTATGTTGATGCGTCCATGTGGCTATTTAAGTGTATATCTACGTACATTTTGACATTCGTGCGCATGTGTATGCTTGCAAGTGTGTGTTTGTGTGAATGTGTGTTTGTTCTTTTCCAGAGGAGCTGAAGTGTTTTGTGTGTGTTGCTGTGATTTATGAAGATGCAGAGTTCCAGAGGATTAATTTCCATGTCCTTCCTTTCAACACTTGCTGTCTCTGCCTCCCATTGGAGGCTGTAATGAGGACTGAGCCAGCCTCTACACAGGAACAGCGGAGTGTTGAACCTGGCTATTAAGCAGCTTTGATCAATACCCCCCATCCTTCCACAAGATCAGAAGGGCTTACATTAGTATTTTTACCCCTCCCAAGTCACATAGATAATCTAGAACATCTGAATAGGGTGCTGAATTCATGCTCGTTGGGTTCAGTTTTAATCTGTGGTTATGTCTTGTGTGAATGTGTGTACGTTTCGCTGATGTGCATGTGGCAGGAGGGCATTCGGACATGTGTGTATATGCTGTCAGTGCATGTTTGTGTGCATGTTGCAACCAAACAGGCTGTCATGCAAGACATGACCGCAGTAAATGTCCTTCATCAGATTTGATGTACATGATGTGCACAGACTGTTTTGTATGTGTTTTTGGGTACATACAGTACATGTGTGCTTGTATAAATGTGTGTAATGTGTGAGAGAGAAAGAGCAAGACAAAGTGCTGAACGCAGCTGGCTCTGTCTTCTCTCTGTGTAATGAGACCTTTTGTCAGTGTCCAGGGATCTTTGTCACCGAGAGTAGTATTTAAGCCTTGTGCAAAAGATAAGAGGGCATGTGGAGCACAATAAAGAGCAAGAAGAGAGACTTTGGAGGGTTACAGACAAAGGAATAAAGTACAGTGAGGAAGAGGGAGGTAGATGTAAAGAAAAAACTGCTAAAGCATAGTAAATAAATAAATTTGAGTTATAAACGATGAGTTATAAAAAGGCTTTCATATACTTTTGAAAGAAACAGTGGGATGTACAAGAGGGGTGCAGGGATAGAAAAATATTGTTTATGTACCACAGGAGAGAGAAAGAGGCAAAAGATAAAGGGAGAAGAGGAGGAGAGGATACTGTGGAAGACTTGTGGGATTGATGAAGGAATACGAAGAGGTGGACAGAATACTGAGAGGGACTAGATAAGGATAATTTATAAACCCCTCTTGTGATGAGAGAGAGATATGCAGGAGAAAAAATGAGAGGGAGAAACCTAGATTGAGATAGAGAACAATGTCACCCTAAGGGAGGGTGATGTTTCAAATATTGAGGAAAAATATAGAGGGAGGTTCAGAGAATTATTAGGCCTCAATAGAAAAATTGAACACGAGAGACGTAGACAAATGTGGACAAGGGGTTGACAAGGGTGAGGCAATAAACCTGCACTGGACAATGTGGTAGTAGATCCTCTGTATCCACACCTGTCAGTTTAACAATAGAAAGAGCCAGCAAGCTACCAACTGAAGCGGAAACATAATGCTTCTAATTTATCATTGTGTATTTTTTAGAACTGGAACAAGATTTGAATAAAATGTGGGTCAGGTTGGGACATTTTCAATTCATTCAAATATGGAATATTTCACTTCTAAAAGTCAAACTAGCAGCGACTGGTGTAGCTTCAAATTGGATTTTTGTGCCTAGTTTTTTATCTGCCTTATTACCTGTGAGGCTATTAATGAACAACCCACAGTACACATCTTTGTACTGTATATAATTATGTGGACATCACCCACACATGTACAAACACACAAACATATACATAAATAGACATTGTCTATAACGTCCAGAAAATATTGTCTAGTGGTTCTGTTGGCTAAAACTATATAAAATAGACTGAAAGCAGCACTAACTGATATTTTCATATTAGCAGTTGATCAAATGATTATGTGTCATGTGAATGGGGTCGAACCCACAGAGAATTATCACCAGACTCTGCTGTTCCTTCTCGCCTCTACAGGGCGTTTTAGTGTCTTTTAGCTCATTGTTTTGGTTTTGCGCCCAGAAATGTACTGTTTTTGTTCAGTCTCACTGCTCTAATCAGACTTGTTTCCAGCAGCAGCAGGCAGCTGTTTTCAGTGGAAAAGCTCCAAAAGCTCACTGTATACTCCCTATGCAGCACCAGACAGCAAATACACAAAGTTAGCAATCAGCTGGTGAACATAGTGAAGCAGGGTGGCACAGTGGCGCAGTGATTAGCATTGGCGCCTCTCTCCCTGTGCCTGCGTGGGTTTTCTCCAGGTACTCCAGCTTCCTCCCACAGTCCAAAGACATGCAGGTTAGGTTAATTAGTGACTCTAAACTGCCTGTGAATGTGAGCGTGAGTGGTTTGTCTCTATACAGTATGTCAGCCCTGTGATTGACTGACTGGCGACTTATCTTGAGTGTACCCCGCCTCTCGCCCAACGCCAGCTGGAATCGACCCTCTAAGGATAAGTGGTATAGATAATGGATGGATGGACACGCTTAGCAGCCAAAGAGCCAGATATTTTTCTCAGGGTTGATGAAGACCAAAACAGAACTAATGCCAACTAAAACTTTGTGTCTAGCTAACTGTTTGCATACACATTGACCATAACCACTTTATAAGGTTTTGTTTACAGCTTGTTCCGCTGCCCCCAAGTGGCGTAAAAACATTACTGCCTTAAGTTTCGTCTCGCCATCTGTCTTGTTTCCGATTATCTTCCCTGATATGGTTCTTTTTACTCTAAACTTCTTCATTCAAATAAAAAGTAGATCTGGCACCAAAATAACCACGAGGGACATTCAGGCCACATCGCAACGCCACCTGTTCTCCTCCAGCACGAACACTATTCCTCCTCTCTCAGACAGAGCTAAAAACACAGACACACACACCCATACAGACACACATACACACCCATACACATACTGTACACAATTGAGTCATCAAGCTTGGAGGACAAACACAAATCCTCAAAAGGCAGGCAGGCGTGAATATACTGTATCAGTGGTCTATTTTTACCGCATTGCTTTTCGCTGTTGTTTATGTTCCTTTCATTGGGACACAGGCTGTTAGATGGTAGCCCAGAAGGGACATCTGCATAGTATGGCCCCATCCCAGAACTCGGGTGAGCTAATGCCTTTTGACGGCTTTGGGGGGAGTGTTGGGGTTTCGCCTCGTTGGCGCCACTGTAAAAGCCAGTAAGCTAACTAAAAGCTAACTGTAGGACAAGACTGTGAGTCACTCTAGGTTATTTTTTCAGAAGATGTGCCATGCCTCAGCAACAGATTCTCTACCCATAGAGAGATGGCTCCAGGCCAGCGTGGGCTGTGCTTAAGATTTAATACATTTTGGTGTTGACATTTTGAAAAGGCAGTTGTATCAGCTCAGTCAGTGGAAATATTGGTGAGTTTGGAGTTTGTCTCCTGCATGGAAAACAGCTCTGAATGTGCAGCACACGTCCTATATTCCTGTTGCTTTTGTGAGATTTATTGAAAGGATGTACTGTAGGCTATTTTAGTATTTTTGTCACAAATCACTTTCATTTACATTTTACATTTTAAAATATTTCTGTGTCTCTCATCCAATTTGACAGTGAATAAGTTGTTTTATTGCCTGTCAATGAGATTTTGTGTTTATTTTCCAACTGCCTGAGACATCTATTGTTTGATTTTCAGTTTATGGTTGGGTCTGTCCACAAAAAAAAATGTCATGTAGTTGTGCAACATCAGTTGTATACATCATAGATACATTTAGATACTAGAGCTGCAACACTTAGTCGATTAAAGGTGTAGTCTGCAATTCTAATCTAGTACACTTTTTGTCAAATTCAGTGAATAACTCCTCACAGTCCACCAGCTTTCCGTTCTGTATGTGCGCAGGGTGTATTTGTTTGAGCAAATACTATCTATCTATCACCTTTCACTATTTAACAAACCTTCATGAGCTAAAATTAGTGGAGTTGCCCTTTAATGTAAGGGGGGGAAAATATAGTCTCTGTCCGTGGTTCTGAAACTCCATGTGGAGAGAGTCTACGTTAATGTCCCCCATCACCACAGTTCTATACATACAGTATGTCATTATTCTTCTTCTACACTACACTATATAGACTATACCTCTGTAATTAATCTCTTTTATACTCCTCTGAAACTTTTCCTCTATAAAAAGAAGCTGACCTGATTTCCAATATAGTACAGCAACTTTATGTTCTAAGCTTTGCTTTGACAGCAGGTAAGCAAACAAGTAGTTCCATATTGTACAGTATATTTTCAGTGTTTCAGTGTCAAAGATAAATAATGTCAGCTTTGCAGGGTATGAGAAAAAAAATGCACCAAATGCGTGTTATATATTTTAGATATCATTAGTGCTACAGCTTGGTTGAAGGTTTTTTTTCCTTAAAGATCATGCTACCACTACAATATTCAGCACATAAATATTCAAACCTTTAAATGTTTTTAGCCTGCGTCCTAACACAGACGGGCACTTGGATCTTGGCTCTTTCAGACAGTTACATTTAGCTCAAGTCTACTCTGTATTTGGCATGGGAGTTCTGTGTGAGAGCATTGAAGAAAGTGTGTTTTGCAGATTCAGCTTCTGTTAAATATAAATAAATAAAAATAGATGCTTAGAGGAAAGCGTCTACGAACAGAACAGGCCTAGCCATTCCCCAGGCCGGCAGACTTCAAACAGACGGAGAGAATTTTAAGAAAACTGAATGACAGGAAACAGACAGATCTGAGGCAGAGGGGTGTTCAGAAAAAACATGAGACTGGCAGAGGCATGGAAAAAGACCGTCAAGCAAGCTGAGAGATACAAACATAGAGGCAGGAAGGTTTAGGCAGGAACAGATCTATGGATGCATGGAAAGGTAGACATAAACTTGAGAGATGTTTATAGATAGAGAGGCAGATAAAAAAAGGTTGGAAAAATATTTTAGGCATACATATAGATAGGTAAACAGATGGATATGTAGACAAAGCCCACAGATGCAGACATGTGTTCCCACAGACAGGAAACCACAATACATAGAAGACAAACTTTGAGGTACACTCAAATTGCATTAAATACACCATGTTATGTCATTGTTAGCTTGGAATCATCGTGTCATTTTTGCGTGCATTACACGTGAAAGAAAAGCACGAGGAAAAAAGGAGGAGCTTGGGTAGATGTGTAGCATGACGAGCTGATAAACTGATAAGGAACAATCTACATCTCTTATTGATAAAGGCCTCTCTGTGCCAAGGAACGGGGTTCTGTTTTATACTCAACTGGATCAACCTCCCCTGAACTCCAGTCTCACATGACTTCTGTTCATAAAGCATAGTCTCGGTGACGTTGCCAGTAGTGTTGTTGATAGTTGGCACCTACAACACCCAACTATCAGAGAGTACTCATTCTTCTCACCAATTCACCACTCATATTCAAGAATAGACTTCTTCTTAACCAGCAACTCAATAATATCAAACATCTCAGACTCGCAGATTCACCCCACAGCAGCAGTTTATATCCTCCACAGGCTAGTACAGAGGCTGCCCTGTCGGATCTTTGCAAAGACTTGAACTGATCACAGACCAGTAATCCTGATGCTGCGCTCACTGACGCTGGAGACTTTAATCAGGCTAACCTCAAGAAAGTTACTCTTGAGTTCCATCAACATATTGACTGTGCCACAAGGAGAATAAAGACTCTGGATCACTACTACACGCCATTCAAAACTGGCTACAGAGAAGAATCTCTACCTGCATTTGGGAAGAGTGACCAAGCAGCCATCTTGCTGAGGTCAAAGTAAACAAACTATAGCACATGCCGCCAGTGATGCGTGAGGTCAGGAGATGGACAGGCCAATCAGAGGCCGCCCTACAATCTGCACTACATGACACAGTCTGGAGCACGTTCCAGAACACCAGCGTCAACAAAAAATTGCAGATGAACATTTAATATCCAGGAATTCACATTATAGACAGGACCGCTGACTATGCCTGTCAATCACTCACCCAAATCACTCATGAATTGCTTAATTGTTGCTGTGGCTTGCCAGGTACGTTTCTTGCTTGAGTCATTTGTTTTGTCTATTGATGGATCGATGACTGTATTAAAGTTACCTCCCAAGTATTAATGGGCAATTGGACATGCTGGAGAGAGAGGAGAAAGTTGTTTAAAAAGGATGGATCATCTGTGTTAAGGCCATAAATATTTCCAGTAGTTAAGATATTTATAATAGCAAACCTTCCTTCAGGGTCATGGTGTTGTGGACAAATGAAATATTTTTCTTGAGTAGGATTGACACGCCTCTTTGTTTTGTGTTGTAATCAGCAGAAAAAATTTGGGTCAACTGGGTGATTTTAATTTATTACAGTCTGACGTGGATAGGTGAGTTTCCTGTAGTAGGCATACATCTGCATGTAGATTAGTCAGATGATTTAGTATTTTTGTCTTTTTTGCCCAAGAACCAATTCCATGGACATTCCAGGTTACAAATTTGGGAGGTGACATGTTACAATTCAAAGGTTAATATGAGGGGCCAGTTTAATGTTGATAGATGTTTGTGTGTTACCTTTAATCCTTTAAGTTTAATCTTTCACCGATCTGTACATTCCTGTACAATAAATTACAGTTATATGTTGGAGTATTTTACCATGTTAAAAACTGTACAGGCCCTGTTTAACTGAATGCCTGAAGAGATCACCATGTTAACGTGTTATTTGAGTGAATGTATCAGAAAACAGTCAACACATTTCTTTAAAAGTGTGCAAGAATCTGCAGGTCATCCATACAAACTGAAAAAATGTCATTTTTTAGATTGGATGCTTCATTTAGAACATTAACACTCCATCAGAAGCTTTTACTGCTTTCAAGAGGAACAAGACTCTCAGACAGATTATCAGATATGTAGACGAGCAGGTAGAACTGTGAACAGCTTATCCTTTATGCCTCAGCAGCTAGTCCACTTAGCACCTTCGTTTGATCCTGATATCCTTGCTGTGAAACAGTCACACACAGATTTGCTTATTGTGAACTAGTTTTAAAAACTAGATTATGGAGGCTGGCGAATGTACTGCATTCTAGATAAAATGTTGATAAAGGTCATTGTTATTTTCAAGTTTCCATTGGTAGACAGAGACGTGAAGTGCTTTGGGGAGGGACAAAAGGAAGGAAAAGAACAGGAAGGGAGGAGTTGCCATAGAGACTAAGGATCAGTTAATGTTGCCCTAGGAACAACAACGGATGCTGGAGTTAATGAGACACTACATTAACAACACACTTGCTGGTGGTACAGTTTCTGTTTGATACAGACATACACAAGACTATGAAATGGACATAAAACAGTCACAACTCTTCTGTGCCATTATTTCAGATCTGATACGGATCATTTCTCACCTTTGTTATTGTATTAGTATTCCACCGGTATCCACTGGATCCTGTTCTAGAAATTGATCAATAAATTGTTTGCAGTTGGATAAATATCAGTTATTTTACACATTCTTCATTGCAATAAATATCAACATCCAGTTTCCAGCTACCCGTAACCTAGCTGGCTCTCCTTGTTGCCTGTAAGTAAGATGTCCACATTCTTCTGAAGATGGGGTTTTGGATAGAATTAAAGGCAATCCACCCAAAGTATATAGGAGTAGTTTTTGGGGTGTTTTCAAAATGTCATAGACAGAATTAAAAACCAAGATCATTTTGCAAGACATGTTACCAGGAGTAAGGCACTGTAGAGGAGGCAGTAATGCAAATGAATTTACGAAAGAGAGCCTCAAAAGACCAAAAGGCATTTATTTTGAAAAAACCCCCACAAATTTGTAATTTTACTGTACAATAGTCTATGTCAACTCCAAAGCTAACACTTTGATCCACAGTAAAACCAACCAACCAACCAACAAAAATACCATAGTTTAATAATTTTATGCCCTTATTATGTCACTGTGGGACATGTTTTACATGTTATTGCAAAATTTTCTGAAACTTTTCAAATTAAAATCCTCAGCCCTCGTATTCCCCAAGATTCTATACTTGGACACATTCTTTTCTCAGTTTCTATGCTCCTGTTATTATCTCAAAACACAATGTTGCTTTTCACTGTTACGCCGATGACACCCAAATTCACCCAACTTACTTACATATCGTACTTACATATTGTCGTTGAACATATGATTTTTAATTTTTCTTGTATTATCTTTCCCCTTGTCCCTGTTCTTGGTTTTATTCCTCCCTGCATTATGAGTCACTGTGAATCAACTATGTTGCTATATAAATGAAGTTGAGTTGAATAAAATGGTGTTTGTTTGTAACTTTTTCTACCAGCAGTAATCACCTTGAGGCAGTGGGTAATGTATTTTGCAGACAGTGTTGTCATTTGTTGTTTCCATGACAATAATGCAGCAAAGATTGCTGTTGTCCATCTCGCCTTTTGCAATGGAAGTATTAGGAAACAAACTAGAACACAAACAGGGTAAAAGCTCATGAAGCAGTATAGACGCCAGCATACCAAAATGTAGAAGGAGATAGAGCAGGCATATGACTGTCTAGGTTTTTGTGGTAGTAGGCTTTGGTAAGTGATTGCACTGTACAACCCTCAGTGGGAGGCGATCAAAAACGGCAAAGCCTCCCCTTTCAGCATTTTTAATGATGCAAAGCAAGTAAACAAGGCAGTGCATTTCTGTACCAGTCTGTGAAATATGCAGATGTCCTAAACCAGCAGGCAGGAGGGGACAGAGATGGAGAGAGAGGAGGAGGGAAGACAGATGAACTTAGTGCCTTTGACTTAGTGCCATCAAAGCACAGTCTAAACTGAGTACCAGGCAATCACACATTCTACATTTTACATTGAGCGATGCAAAGTTCAAATTTCTGACAGGGGTGTGTCATATTGTATTAAAATGTGTCAAGAGCCGTTCACCATATAGAGTTTACTGTAAAAATTGAAAGCTGTATTTTAAAAGACGGAGGAGGAGGAGAGTAAAAAGAGATGGGGCAGAGCCTGAGCTGTCACGGGTATGAAAATAATCTTCCAGCAGCCTGGAAGAGAGTGAGCAGGATGGAGTGATGGTAAAGTGCCTGGTGCTGCAGTGTTTTTTCCAACCTGCGACTGCCTGATGAGTGCCTGGCTGTGACACAGGTTGACTAATCCAGACTGGAAATGGAATTGAAATGCCACCTGAGGCTTAATGTAAAGCTGACTTTTCATTAGCAGGGAACCGACCTCGTTCCAACATCAAACAACAGGAACTGAAGGCTAGCAATAACCTAATCCCACCCTTAGACACAAAATCTCATTCAGCTGTGTTTTGTTTCATTTAATTGGGATCTTAGCTTGCAAATTCTGTGCAAATATGCCATAGATATGAAATTCTGTTTATTCAATAATAGACAATCCAGTATGGTCGCCTTGAAGTGCAAAACAGAAAACACAACAGCAAATTACAAAACATGAGCATTGTTTCACTGTTTAATTTTTGTAACCTATTTGTTAGATGCGTTCTGAAGCTAGGCACCTAAGAATTTCACTACACGTTACTGCACATACTGGGCATGATTGTATATGTGACAAATAAACTTATTTTGATTTGAGTTGATTTGGTGGTAGATGTTGTAAACACAGACAGAGTTGATGTTTTTGTGAGTCTCTGTGTGAGGTTGTGACAAAGAAACAGAGACTGCAATGGAGTAGATACTGAATGTCTAAATTAGCCAGGGGCATTAGACTCATTCATTATGAATACAGAACTTCGATCAGGCAGTTGCAGCTGCTCCATAGGGAATAGTAGAAACGCTAGTTATTATGTCAATAATTAATACAAATGAACGAGACACTCTCTCCTCTCTTAATTATGCCCCGTTCAGGCAAATGTCGTCTTTTTATCACCAAGCCATTCAAGACAATTGATGACAATAAATAGTACGTGAATGAACTGAGGGGAATAAGATTAGTGTGGTGTGATAGACAGAGAGGATGTGAGATGATTGACTTAAGTGAAATCCACATAGATTTTATTAATATTATTTGTACTCTCACATCCACATTTTTTTACCAACAATTTGGTGTCTCCCACATGTTTTTTTCAGATGCTATTTGTGGTTGTGACACATGACAACATGAATATAGAATTTGGATTGTGCACATTTTTTATTTCAGTTATTTATATTCTTTATTATTAAAGAGGAAAATGATCATCAATCAATAACTGTTAGTACTAACTATTAGTACAGACACAGTTCAGAGCTCACCTTTAGCCAAAAACAGTCCAAATGCTTGTGTCACCAAATTTGACTTTTAGGCAAGCACTTAAAGGTTTAAATTTCGAATATGTGGTCTCTTTATCAAAATAATGTGTATTTGACAATTTTCTCCAACTTTTTCAGAGATGTCAGGGCCCACTAGTGGGGCAAGACTGGCTGGCTCCATCTCAACCAGCTACAAGGATTGACTGATTATCAGTATTAATAATCCAATAGTGTCATATACAATGATCAGTCATAGGGGCCATTTCACTGCAGCACAGGTACTTGCTACTTTTGATATTGACTAAATACATTTTGATCATAATGCGTCTGCACTTTTACTTAAGTAGGATTTTGGATGCAGGACTTTGTTTACTTGTCATGGAGTAAGTTTACATTGTTGTACTGGTACTTTCACTTAAGTACAGGATCTGAATGCTTCTTTCACCACTGGTAATCACCTGAGCATGGCTGAGCTAGTGATGTCATCAAGCATGATGTTCTTTAACAATTACTCTCACTTCTGAGGGGAACATTATCTTTTTTTCTACATATCAAGTTTTTTTTTAATTATTTGTCATTAGACAATGCAGGATTGCATTGCAGTTGTAGCCCCTCCATGCCACAGACATCAAAAACGTATAAACAGATATTCAAATATTTAAATTAGAATAGAATATAAACAACAAAATAGAACTATATAAAGGTAGCACTAAAGGAAGAAATGTGTAAAACGTAAATAAAACAGAATTTACAATATGTGTAATATCAGTGTAAGATGTGAGTTTTAAATTATAGTGCAAATGGAAAGATTTGGTTTATAGTGGGAATGTGGTATGGTAATGTGCAAAACCAGCATAACAGAAAAGTTCCATGTCATTAATTTATGATGGAGTGTGAAGGATGAGGTGGAGTTGAGGAGTCTCACAGACTGAGGAAAGAAGCTACTAGTGTGGTGGTACGGCAGCAGATACTTCTGTATTGCTTGCCAGAAGGCAGCAGAGTGAACAGGCTGTGGCTGGGGTGGGTACTGTCTTTTAGTATCCTTTGGGCTCTGCGCTGGCACCTCACCTTACCAATATCGCTGATGCTCGGTATATGTTCTGAGCAGTTTTAATCACTGACTGCAGAGCCCTCCTGTCCTGGGCCGTGCACACCCCATGCCAGTTTGTGATGTTTCCAGTCAGGATGCTTTCTGTTGCTCCTCTGTAAAATATGTATTATATATACTATATATACTGTAAATAGTAAATGTATGT
Organism: Oplegnathus fasciatus; assembly: GCA_003416845.1. Classification (NCBI taxonomy): domain Eukaryota; kingdom Metazoa; phylum Chordata; class Actinopteri; order Centrarchiformes; family Oplegnathidae; genus Oplegnathus; species Oplegnathus fasciatus. The sequence continues at coordinate 1,005,717 of NTHP01000116.1, read as the reverse complement.
ACTATGTACTTATGTTTGTGCATTTTTCCGTGTCCACACTTAAATCAGATCTCCATGTTAATTCATCCCTCCATCATCAGACTACTGTTTTGCCTGATGACTAATTAATACAAAGACACCAGTGACTGGAGCAAACTCTTTGACCTGTGGCAAGAGGCAGAGTAGATTACCATAGTGGAATACCCTCCCTTGGGTTTGTAGCATATCAATAACCCAATGACACACTGTTAGCTTTCAGTGCTATCATCCATCCTCCCTCCATCAGCCCCTAATTCCCCCAAGTGGCTGGAGCCAGCACACTGATGAGAAGCCAGTTGCCATAGCAACAGGAGGCAGTTGCTTTGGCGACTAATGGAAATAGGGGCTACGGAGGAAACAGTTTAGCAAGGATGGGGGTGTTGTGACGGGCTGCAACGGGGATGCAATTAAGCTATAAATATACTAAAAACTGTCTGTCTCCCTCCATCATCCATTTCTCCAACACCCCCTGCTGAGATTAACCTCCTCTCTCAACACAGTGATCATCACTCCTTCTCTGTATTCCTGATTTTCAGAGGTGAACTGGCATATGGAAAAAAAGGCCTGTCTCTATTCAGGCCACAGCAAAGGAATTGGCAGTTTCAGATACACAGCTCATGAATAATCTGCATGGGAATGTATAGCACAGCCTCATTACCCACACAATACACTGAAGCTGGCTGGAAAATGTGGCTGCAAGAAACAAGACAAGACGATAGGGCTGGGCAACATAAACGACAAAAGCACTGATTGTGATAGAAACACTTTCTCGATAAGCAAAACAAGAAATTGCGACATAAACAACCAATCACATCACAGATATGAAGCTATTTCAAACCAATATTATAACAGTCTTTTAACAGTCTTTAAACACACCCCATGCTAATGTTTTGGTATCAAAAGTCAGATAGAAAGACAGGAGAGATAAGCGCTGCTTCAGAGATACTTCAGCTGAACAGTCACACAACCTTAAATGACAAGAATTGTTGTGGAAAAACAAGGTACCAAGACATCTTTGGTGTATCAATACTTTACAGATGTAGCCATCTAGATTTGTTGGCTGGTCCATGACAGGGCCCATGCAGATCCGTGGCAGACCCCAACTGGGTCCCTGCTGGGTCCTTGGCTGTAATGAGATCCCCCCTCAATGATGTAATGAACGCAGCTCCACCTTGTAACGGCCCTAAGCTCCATGTGTGGAAACCAGTTGCAATGCTTTATCTATCCACCAGGAGGAGCAGTGATTATGAACGCTGAAACTGTTCACTGTCATCAGCTGTGACCATTTTACTTCAAGTTTGCCCATTGCAGCTGAACATTTTCATTGAGTCAGTGCCCCTGAAATTAGCTGTTCATATCATATGTGATATGTATGAGGGAGTGTACTTCCCACACAGAGCATACTTTTAGCGAAGCACTTGTTATTATCAACAACTCATAAAACTCTTTTTTAGGGGACTACATTAAATTGCGGTTAGTCTTTACTGTACTATTACTATAACTGTATGTACTATTTGACGTATTTACCATCAATAAAATACTCTTCCTTCATAATTGTAGTGATTTACAACAAGGCATGAATAAGTATGAATTAGTTGTAGACAGCGTTTCACAAAGTTTCTAAAGTTCATGAAATTGTGAAATCAGTTGAAACAGATCCTGCGTTCACAAACATCTGCATCTGTAGAAAAATTCCACAGGAATTTTGTGAATGGAGCAAATCTATTTCACTGTCACTGTTAACGGTGGAGTCTACGATTCTGGAAAGCCCTGCATTTTAAAAGTTGTTTGTTTGTCGTCTTACTGACAGACCTGACAAAACATGAATTCAGACTTTTTACAGATTGTCATCATGATGTAGTTATTTCAGCATCCTTTTGATCCATTTATTGCAATTTATTGCAAAATCTGTTTATTTACTAATCTCTGGGTTGGCAGTTCGATCCCCAGCCCCTCATGTCATGTCAGATTGTCCTTGGGCAAGACACTGAACCCTAAGTTGTTCCTGATGGACATGGCAGCTCCGTCGCCATCGGTGTGAGTGTGTGTGAATGGATGAATGAAAAGCCAATAGCAAAGCGCTTTGTCCATTAAGGTAGAAAAGCGCTATATGAGTGCAGTCCATTTACCAAATTCATAGTTTGTCATTGTATTTAAAAAAAAGTATTTGCTGTAAATTAGTGGTACCATTTTTTGGATGAACCATGGCAAACATATTTTGAGTACGTTAATAATACACAATTACTAAGATTTGACAAATAAATTACAAAATGCTCAAAAGTAAGCAATACATATTTAGAATACATGTAAGAGAAATAGTGGACACACTGGGTTGAAATTCACCAACATGAGCATTTCATTTAAAAATCTGGAAAGATTTGACCTGGAAGCAGTCAGGTAGCCAGGATGGCCTGTAGCAAAGCAAAAACAGACCTTCACCTATTTTACTTGATTTGTCTATGTTTTTGTCATTTATAGAATTACAACTTAGTGGTAACGCCTATTAACATTTAAATACCGGTCAGCTCTGTTGGGTAGGCCTGTGTTCAAACAGACATAAGTTGTCGTCATTATTTGGCACTACCTCAGGCTAATTTTCATAGAAAGTAAAACCTACATAATAACTTCAGTTAATAGTTCTTCATTTTCCATAAATATTTGAACTCCTTGGCATTGCTCAAATATTTATAGTCAAAAACCCAAGATGCCATTCAGGTAGATTTCAGGTCGATGCCCCACTTTCAACCTGTCATGGTTGTAATGACATGAGTTCATGTTGACCTGCTGTTTCATTACAACTTCTTGGGTAACATTTGTCAACTCTACATTTCTCAGAGTATGTCATAGCAGTCACTTCATAATGAAGTCATACTGTTGAACATGAAAGGTTTGAACCCGGAATAGCCGCTTGTGGCTATATTTTTGTTTATTTTTGTATGATTTATTTATTTAAATAGATTTTTCCTACTTGCAGCTCACGCAATTCTTTGTCATTTTCTGTTTGTCAACAGAATTAGTGACTTATGTGACTTAGGCGGACAAGACAAGGGAGGAACATGACAGTGTAAGAAGAAAACACAATAAAAGCACTGTTTTATTGTGGAAAACACAGCTGTTTCCTATCACTTTTACCCTGAATCAATGAAACCTATCAAAGGTAGAATGTAGCCCTTTTATTGCCCACAGCTTTTGTCTTGCCTGTATGCCCTCCCAGGGGCCTGCATGGGTTATTAGGCACAACGCTTCTGTCACCCAGTGGGATTATGTAACACTTTGTATAGTGTGTGTGTGTGTGTGTGTGTGTGTGTGTGTGTGTGTGTGTTTGTGTGTCTTTGCCAGCCAACCGGTCAGACAGGGTGAGGTCATCCATTTGGTGGGCTGTGTGTGTCCCCATGGAAGTCTGGTGTCAGTTTTGTACTTCCAGAGACACGCAGACAGGGAGGGAGAGAAAAAACAACAACTAACAAAATGACAGACACACAGAGGCAGCCGCAGTTCACCAGCCTTGAGCATGTCTAACCACCTGCCAGCACGTCTACCTAACCACCTGTCTGTTCACACCTGCCTGTCTGTCTGCGCAGGTGTGATGTGTAAAGGTGACAGTGACTCTGCGGTGTGATGATGGGGGTATCAAGATTCTGGGATGCAGACAGACAGACAGACCGGACTGGGGAATGAAACAGGCTGTAGCTGATGTGACTGTACAGTGATTGAAGTGGTTGGCATTTCGGTGGAGACATGCTTTCCAACTGTGGTGACAGGCTGCCTTTTAATGGTGTCCAAACATGTAGGCGTCATCGGGAGCTGTTTGAGAAAGATTGATGCGTGGACTGAATGATGGAAGAAGGCAAACTCAGATCCCCTGTGAACGCATTGACCACATAATGTGTCAGGCATACTGTATGGGTAGACAAGCAGGCAGAGAAATAAGCAGTTACAGTTGGCGGATTAAGGCATTACGTTATCTTTTTATTGTTAAATATTCCCCTGAAGTGACCAAAACTAACAATGATTTGATCATACTAACAAGTATCGTCTGTGTAGCAACACTGTCCTCACCTACAGTGTAATACTGGTGCATTGATTTAGTGCTACGAACAATTACTTCCGTCATAGGTGTCCTGTTATACTGTCCAGTTATTAAATGTTAATTCACATCTGCCAGCCAATCAGGGCTGAGAATGTTCAGTAGCCGTAGTATAAATGTGTGTATACTTTATTTTTTGTATCTTATACATATTTTTTTAAGGTTTCATTTCAAAATGCCAGTCAAACTGGCCAATGTATTATCCATAATATCAAGAAAAAGGTGCCTGCACACTAATGCTCCCATGATACTGTTTTTGCTGTTTTGCCCATGCACCTGATAGAGTAATGGATATACATGCAGTACTTTGTCATACACCAAATGCTCTTACAAACTTTTGAAGATGACCGGGTCAAACAGGCATCACATGGGAAAACCACAAAAAAAGCCCGAAACACAAGTGCGACCCCTAAAACTGCACTCTGCTGCCTGATTGTTAGTGACACACCCCCTGCTGTGCATCTCCTTGCACTTCCTTGAAGTCAAGCTCATGGTGGGTCACCAAAAATACCAAACATGCATGCCCCGTGATGAAAATGCCACTTCCCTGAAGCGAAGTCCCACCATTCACCGTGTAACCATAACAACAACAGAGCTCTGATTGTCCTACGTAATGTTATGCATTCGTGGTCATGGTAAATCAGGTGGAAAGCTTTCAGAAGCTTCACCTGATTTAGCATGATCATGAATGAATAACATTCAGCCTTCAAAAACCTACACTGGCTGCAATACATGAGGAAGTTGTTACTCCAGATCAGACAAAATCTTACTGACATAAGATAAACCTTTATTGATCCCTAGTGGGGAAATTCAGTATGTCATTACGTTGTGATAGTGATTTGTAAATGGAAGTCATCTTTTTGGCTTGCTGTAAATGAAATGATGCCAACTTATCTGGTAAGAATGGGGCATTATTTCTTTATTGATATGATATAAAAACACATTCACGGTGTGTATATGAGAGAGCAGGGTTCTTAGGAATACATTGTCTCTTGCCTTGGCATTGTCTTGTTTGATGTCATGTTTTTCATACCTGTCCACTGAGCTGCCAACTACTGTATGGAGCAGACATTTATAAAGAAGATGGATTATTTTGCTACACTCAGTCATAGAAATTTGATCTACATAGGTTGTGCTAATTTTTTGAGTCTATCCATTTTGATTTAGGCTGCCATAAACAGGATTTATTCAGAATAAATGAGGTGTTTTGTGAATGCATTTGTTTAAAAGGTGAAATAAAGAAAAATGTCAATATCCTGTACCTTGTGGTGCACAAATTGATGGCTGTTTTAACACTTGTTTTTTAGTTGAATGCGACATGCTAGCATTAGTTGCTGCACTTTTAAACCATGGCCCAGAAATGCTTTGTCATGTGAGACAGAAGTCTCATTTGAATGAATGTAGACACAAATAATCAACTATTTTGTGTCTTGTATTGTAGTTCCTTTGGATATCCATACATTTGTTTTCTCAGTTATGTCTATGGGCTGCCAGAGAGTGGTTCTCTCTTTCTCCTTTTTTCTGTCTTTCCCCTCCATGTGCTATTAAATTTTCACTTTTGCTTTCTAGTGGCTCCCACCTTTCCTTTTTCCAAAGCCAACTTGGCATGACTCTTTTTTCCAGTAGGAAAACGTGCAATGAACACAAAGCTCTCGTTCATTTAGCGCTTTATGAAGCAATTCTTCCTCTGGGTATTAACAACCATCTGCAGTTCTGCTTTTGTTTAGTACACCATTAGGACTCTAAATGAACAAGATTGTTTGTAAGAGCCACTTTAAGTTGAACCTTCAGAGTTGGGCATTAGTATTTGCAAAGTGAGGTAACCTTCAGGTATTACAGTTCCCTTGGGCTTAAGATCGAAATTAGGATTAAAGAAGGTAAAGGTTAAGGTTATGCTAAAGGTAGGATTTGGATATGGTTTTAGATTTAATGGCCCAAGGACACGTGGATGTGTGCACTGATGTAACATTCAGAGAAACTGCTCAAGTGAGGCAGAGAACTTTTTAGTCTCTTGTTTGTTAGAGCAAAAAACAAGATGCAGTGGCCAAACCAGACAGAAGCATTGTACCCTTTAGCCTTGTCTCTTGTTCTGTCCTGTTCTGTGATGGTGTCAGGAAGCGACATGTGTACCCACCAGATCTCCAACACCCTCGTTCCAGTCCAACTTTCCTGTTTACCCTCACTTCCTGCATCCTTTGTTGCCCTTTTTTGTTGCCCTTTTTTCTTCACTTTTCCCCTCCTGCCTTTCTTCTTCACCTTCTTTCTATTCACTCTTTCGACACTCAGATCTTCCTTTCTTCCCTGCCTCCCCATCCTTCACCTACTTTCTTCCTCTACTTCTGTCTCCCTCCTAATCTGGTTGCCCTGATAATTTTTTCTACCCATGATGTCCAACTATCATGCCCATTTCCACACTCAGCCCTCCTTCCATCCCTATTCTGTGCTTCTGACCCCCTCTTTCTGCCCTCATCTGTCTGTATGTCTGTATCCTCCTCACCCTCTGTCCTGCCATCCCTTGCTCTGTCCCTATTTGCCTGTCTGCCTGTTATGAATCATTGTTTTCTGCCGACGTTCAGCCTTCAGTCCAAACCGACAGCCACAGGAACGCCTGTAACCGCTGGCTGTTTTGACTGGCACTGAATACACAAACACACACACACACACATATTCAAAGCCCAGAACAGAACAACAAGCCCATTTCTGTCCCTCTTGCCCACCCTTATTTTCCCATCACATACTGACCTTTGCCTAAAGTGCATGCTGGGTAGCCTCAGATGATCCATATAGGTGTAAAAGTTCCTTTGACAGTTTGTGTATATTGACATGTATTTGATGTGTGCAGCCAAAAAATGATATCTTGACACCATCTGATAGCTGACATCTGTAATACATATACATTATTATTGTGTATATACAGTATATATAAGCATAATTCTGTCTCACTCCGAGGTATGTTAATGGCTGGAATTAACAAATAAAAGCCAGGAGCTTATAAAGGCCGAGCAAAAAACATTTAAATTACCTGCAGTATAATGGCTCACATAGTAAATTCATCATAATGTACATTTTCACAGCATCAATTGTATCACTACAATAACAGTGTCATTTCATACTCACCACTTCATTCCTCTCAGTCTCTCTTTTTAAAACAGAAACACTGTTTTCACTCATTAATTTCAGCCTGTTCTACTTTGCTGTTTTTTTGATCGTTGTTAATTTACTCTCAACAAAACTCAACATTTTTGCGCAGGAAGACTTTTAACGTGATTCATTTGTTAGCTATAAAGCACATGAATCTATAAATATAGCACAGCATTCTCAAAATTTAATAAATTTTTTGCTGGACAGCAGCAAGGCGGGGGCCAGCCCTATAAACAAGAAAGTCTGTCCCTGACTTACTGAGTGAGTGATGAAGTCACACCATTGATCGGTCGAGTGCTGGAGATTCCCCTTTGGCCGTTGCGCTTTCAAAATGAATAGGCGCGAACAGTCCTCAAATACGTCCTCCGGGGGCCTGTAGCGCTCATTCCAAATCTATCACACGCTAAGAACGGAATATTCTGCTGGTCTTGGATACTACTATGTGAAGACTTCTGAATTAATTTACCAGACCATGTTGTTTATCTCTCCAAGGAAAGTGAAATGCTTCACTAGTAGATAGAATATTTTAACATAATTTAGCATATTTGTATATCACCTGCCAGCCCGTCTATATATACAGGTGTGTTCACACCCTCACCTTTACCTGACGAAAACCAATGTGTGAAAGCTTTGTGAAGATATTTATCTTTTTGTACAGATTATTGTTACCCAATGCCTGCAAAGATTTTATGGATGTGCGTGTTCCTTGTGATGATTCCCAGACTTTTAATGTGGAACACCCTGTGTAGGAATGTTTAAGATTCATTGACAGTAGCTGAAGACGGATCAAAAAAATGGAAAAAGTCATTATATTTAGTTACTGAATAAGAACAGTATTTCTCTCAAAAATAAAAATTTAACGCGCCAGTGGTAAGTATGGCATAATCATATATGGCTGTGAGATGACCATAACAGGTTCTTTGTGATGCTGATTCCCAGGAACCTGAAACTGTTCACCTGCTCCACCTCTTGTATAAAGTATTGAATTTGCTTAACACCAAACAGAGCCAACAACAAATTAAAACAGGAGCATATCAGAAAACAAGGAGACTTCTTACTAAGATATAAGTACTTACTAGTACGAAATGTACTTACCATCTCTAATATAGGCCAGTTTCAATAATGCCCTGGTTTTCTCTGCAGTTGAGGTAAATAAGTTCTTAAGTTATTGATGTATGAAGCAGGCAGTTTTCAGTCATAGTTTCCTGAGCATGTTACTGTACAAACTACAGTAACAACTCTAATGGTTGTATGGGCAACAGTAAATCACTCAGTGACTCCGTGCATCGTTAACCCTCACAAAATGTCCATCTCTCCTGAAGTACACTGACAACGTCTGAGAAATTGAACTTTTTTAGGAAGTTGTAGCACAATCAGATCCTGTTGACTGGAGGTCACCACAGCTCTAGTAAAAGTTTGTCAGTTTCATTTAATTTCATTGGAAATCGCAGTTTTGATACGATGAGGAAGACAGAATAGTGGAGCTGAAAGTGTTTCTGTGCAAGACACCAAGCTGAGTTCCTGTTAAATGCTTACAGGCTCGACTCAGTGTGTTCATGTGAGTTGAATTGTGTGTTTGACTGCGTTTGTGCATGTATAAGCGTGTCTGTCTTCCATGAATGTATCTTACATGCCACGTGGCAAAATGATTATCCAGGTGCATACACGTGACATGTGTCTACACATATGTGTTAATGTGTGAGAACTTACATATTTTTGTGTATTTTGCCTCTGTGTTTGATTATCCAATTGTGTGTGTATGAGCACGGTAGGAGTATGGGGGTAATGGAGTGTGATTCTCCACCTGTGACCAGATGCAGTCTGACAGACAACAAGGTCTCTTTACCAGAGGCTTTACTCTTCATCCATCTCTCCCTTACCTTTTTTTCCCCCCTTTGATACCGAGCATTTAGGAAACTGTTAAGACATACACAAGCATCAAAGAATATTCACATATTCTCACACATTTACACACACAGTTGTTCATGCAATTATTTCTTTAGTCTTCCTG
>NTHP01000116.1:977837-996438 GCA_003416845.1 Oplegnathus fasciatus | reverse complement strand
ATTACTCTAGAGGGCTGATACAGTGTGTGCACAAACATGCAGACATGAAGTGTGTATGGTTTGGAAAGGTCTTGACCTCAAATACACTCTCCCCCAAAGGGCCTGCCTCAGACCTCACTAAGTTCTCCCCAAGCGGAGTGTGTGTGTGTGTATGTTGTGCTTTTTACCATGAGACAGAACAAGAGAGAGAAAGGGGTTGAGGTGAGAAAAACGTGGAGTGAAAGAGAAAACTAGAGGGGAGTGGGCTTACTCACTCCACCACAGTGGGTGGGATCTGGGAATCAGTAACAGCCAATTGGCAGCCACAACTGGGTCACGTGACAACTGTAATAATCAGTGAGAGAACCAAAGAGAGAGAGAAAGAGCAAGGGAATGAGGGAGAGAGCTGCACATCCAGTTCCCCCTCAGTGTGTGTTTGAGTTCAGAGTGGAGACACAGCACAGGAACAGCACAAGACAACAAAGACAAGAGGGAAATAAGTGTTGAAGATTACCTTCAGACATCTAAGACTGAGACAAAGACAGACCGTGAAACAAAGAAAGGAGGAGAAAGAGAATAAAAAGGAGACAGAATGTCTTCTCTCTCTGATCAGCAGCCTGGCTCTCCTTTCTCGGAGTACAGTGAGCTGTGTAAGGTGTCGTCCCTGTCGCCCAGTGTGCCGGCTCAGAGCTGGGACTGGCAGCACCCCTCAAGCATGGACATGAGCACCCCGAGGGGCCTGGTGGTAGGAGGTGGAGCTCTGGTGCCAACTGGACTCACAGATGAAGACAAGCTGTGCTTCTTTGAGCAGCCTGGCAGGGGCAGCATGGATGTGGAGCTGAAGGTGCCGGGCAGGGTTGGGGACATCTCCGGAAGCACCTCGTTGGGTAATGCATCACTGGGCAGCGCAGGGGAAAGCCCCAACAGCCCTCTTTCCTCCTCCCCATCTCCCTCCCCAGCTTCCCCAGGCAGACTACCCTCTGCCCTGGGATGTGGGGGCACCAGTAGGGTCTCCCTGCCACCGGTTCCTGGATCCCCGGCCAGACATATGGAGCTGTCAACACCCACTAGTGCAATGGCTCCACACTCATTGGGAGCCTCACTGATGGAGGCATCTCCAGTAGATGGAGACTCTCCATCTGAACCATGGAGCAATTCCAGCTTTGCTGAAACCAGCCCAAAGGTCGCCATGCCCCAGGTGGCCCCTAACTACTGTGTCATTGGAGTTGTCAATGACAACCACTTGGAGAGGGGAAACGACACTGTGGCTGGAGCCGGAGCAGTCCTGGGGCCCCGACAGTTATCCAAGGGCTCTTCAGGGGATAACAGTGAGGAGGAAGACATAGAAGAAGAAGAACAGGAGGAGTTGAAGCCCTGTTTTATGGGGCGAGCTCAGCAGCAGAGGAAGGCTATGCGCCGTGCAATGTCCGAATGTTCTCACCTGTCAGTACCAACCAGTCTAGAGCTGCCAGATAAATACCCAGGTGGAGATGGGGCAGGGCTGGACCAGCTGGCGTCACCAATGGGTGGTCCGCGTCGCTCACCACACTCCATGAAGCGCTCACTGACCGTCGTGGAAGATCAGCCCATGACTCCGCCACCCATCCTCTCTGCAGCGGGCACCACACACATTGACTTGCGGCAAGCCCCACCTGAACCCTGCCTCTGCCTCTCCCCATTCCCGCCACTGAAGGACAGCAATGCTGGCTTTCCTCTGTCACCACCAGAGGACCCAGTGGAGGGCTTTAAGGCAGAGAAGGAGCCAGGTGGTATTGTGCTTCCCGTACCCCCCAGCCCCAAGGGCTTCAGCAGCATAGATACCAGCTCTGCTCCTGCTCTCTCTGTGGGCTTCGACACTGAAGGGGAAACAGGTAGAAAATTTGACATGGCTAAACCTGCTGCGTTTGACGGCAGTGAAGCGGATACTAAACTTAACACTAGTTCAGGTGTAGACTTTGGAGATGGCAACAAATGGACAGTGGCAGAGGACATTGATGGTGACCTTGCCTCTGGTGCCTATACCAACCTCGGCTTGAACTCCATCACTAACCCCTTCATCACACTGGATGGTAGGTGGAGGACATGTTTGCAGTCTCACCCTTTTGACTGTGCTTGCTAGCCAACTGTTCAAAGTTGACTTCAAAACATGTTGAAATGGAGAAACTGAGTTTGTAAGTTAACCTTTTACTGTCCACAGTTCTGCTTGCAGGATAGTAGTGTTATGTATAATTATTAAAGACTGCTGGTCTGTAAAAAGTTTTGTCAGCGTGAATATTTAGTATATGATTTGATAGATTAGACCCGGCAGAGTATACAACTAAAATCTTAAAAAATATGGTGTCACCCTACTTTAAAAGTGGTGTCGCAGTCCAACAATGTATGATTGATCCTTGACAACTGTGGACCACCCAGAAAAGGGGTTTGGTGCTGAAGAGATAAAGTGGGTGCAGCATGCAGTGCAGGCAGGGAAATAAGAAGGCTGAATAAGAAAGATGATATCTTGTGATGATATCAGATGTTATCTTCTGTTTATACCTGGTGGCTTTGTGAGCTACAGTGAAGCACATACATAAGGATATCTTGCTGCCAACAATCCCAATGACTCATTATTCAAATAGAATCTCAATACTTCTTATACTACCTTCTCATTGAGGGCTGCTGTATGGTGATGAAAATAGTATAAAGATCTTTTTTGTGCTATCCAGTTTGGTAGATGCATGTAGATTGCAGGTGTATTGGTCTATTGATGAAGGCAGTGATTGTTCATTCATTCATTGTTCGAACACTTCATTTGTTGTCTCCAGTCATTTTCAAACCGGATTTGGTTTTCTGGTGTAAGCTTGCAAATGGCTTGGGGTTAGGAATAGCTGCAGAGGCAGACTGAAAGGAGGGGTGTCAGACAGCGAGAGAGACGGAGTGAAAGAGAAAGAATGAAAAGCTGAGAGAAGTCGACAACAACAAAGCAGCCCCCCGTGGGGTACTTGACATTCCATGATGTAGTGTCTGTCTCACAGTGTTGGCCAAAAGCACAGCGTGCCAGTTTTAGATACACATCTGCCACAAATTGTACAGAGTGTGTAAATAGATTAATTGGTAGTGTGTGAATACTCGGACAACAGGTATATTTGTGGTTACAGGTGGCTGTCTTCATGTGCAACTAAATGTGTCTGGTCATGTGCATGCAAATGTGTGTACAGTAAGTACAATAAGCGTGCAGCATGAGGTTGTATAGTAGCTGACTCTCCAGCTGACATTTGGATGCAGGGTCAGGATATAACAGCTCATTATAGCTGATGGAGGATCTGTCTTCGTCTAGCCTCGTTTTCTCTCGTACTCCATGCTTCCTTCATTTTCTGTTTGTCTACAATGCTGTCACTTTCTAGATCTTTCTACTGGCTTCCTGTTGCTCTGAATGCTCATTAGATTCTTGGTGAAGACAGACAGAGCCAAGATGGCTGAAAGCGGGTCACGGTCACGTCAAATGATGACTGCCTCCGAGCCAAAACAAGGTCACTGGCTGGGAAGTGCCCTCAACCACGGTGGTGCTTTCTATAATGACCATCTTTCTTTCACTCTATCTCCGTCTCACACTTTTTCTCTCTCCTCTCCTTGCCCGTCTCTTTGTCTCTTTCTTTTCTTCTTTCCTTGCACACTGCAGTGATTTTCACTGCCCGCCATATAGATGAGTGTGGCAGAGGCTGCCAGCCCGCCCACTGGAGTGTTAAAGGGGCAGTGATCTTTATTTTCTGCCCCCTGAAGTCTAAACAGGAGCATGCCAGAGTCATATAGCCACAGGCTGTGTGTTGTATTTATGCATTCTTTCTTGCCAAGGTCATGAAATATCCTGTTGCTCCTGTTGTCGTGTAAAAGCCTTTTTTTCCACTGGATAAAGCTAAAAAATATATATGAAAGTTTTCCTTGAAAGAAAGACCTTTTGGAGATACGATGTTTTCCACAAACAGTGATGTAGTGTAGGCAATCTGTGCTGCTCTATTATATGTGCTGCACATTATACTATAGCTTGGTCCGGCCTCCGTCTCTCTAGAGGGGTTGTGGGAAATAAGGATAAGCAGATTTGAAACAGAGAAAAAGGAAATTGGTAATTGGTAATTGATAATGATGGAAAAGAGGAAGTATTGGATTTGGTTGAACCTTGCTTGGATAGATGAAAGGGCATAAAGAATAGAGGGAATGAACAATGGAAGAAAGGTGAAAAAGATGAGATGGGAGAAAGAGGAAGAAATCCAAATGAGTGTGAAATTAAGTACTGCACAAAGCAGATATCCTCTCTATTTGAAAAGGAGGGGTTAAGATAAAGTCAAACCAAAAGAGATCAGAGTTAAGTTCATCAGCCTTTCGACAGAAACAGAGCAAATCCCGCACTAAACGTACGCCCCAAGTCAGTTTGTGGATCTTCTGTCATGTCAAATCATTTTTTTCTTGTAATATTTCCTGGTTTCAAAGAGATTTTCAGCCGCCTTCACTCTCAGAATCAAGCAGATAATGTTCTCCAGGCACATTGAATGTTCTCTCCAGCCCTGCGTTCAGCTGTAGTAAATGGCTTTGGGATATGGGCTGATGGTTGTCACAGTGCTGAAAGGCAGCACTGTCTACATATTTGTTTGAATACTTGTCTGTTTGTCTGTGGGCATATTGCTGTGTATGTTATGTCTCTCTATACTCAGATGACTTCTTAATGTGTGTATATTTGTGCATGTGGCCACCTTTTAACCCTTGGTGCATTTTGCATCAGAAGTTGCACCTCTGCCTCTTTAGAATATACTGACTTCTCACACATACAACTGACTTTTTCCAGTTATAGCAGATTTCACAATGTTCACTGACTATAAACTTTCATAAATCTATTTAGAACTGAAGTAAAAAAAAACTTTAGATCTTGTAATGGTTACAGTGGCATCAGGAATTGCTAGTAGCTAAAGCAGAATGTCTTTCCAAGGTGCAGATTTGCCAAATGTTGTATTTGTGTGATGTATTATCCAACTTTAGGCTAAAACAAAAAAACAGGGCCCCGTTGCAGCCCTCGGCTAATTCACTGACTTAATGATTATCTTCACCCAAAGCATAGTGGGAGCTGCAGTGCCAAAATTCAAAGCATTAACATCCCAAATGGAGATAAGAAAAGGAAAGACAATAGAGGCTTAATCCATTAAAATTTGTTTTTTTTTCCCCCATTCTACAATATCTTTTTAATATCTTTTCATGACAGAACTATGGCATAAAGTGTCCTATCAGCATTATTCTTATATCCCCTGAAACACTGCCACTCGTTTGTGTACAGCAACCTCACTGCAGACTGCTATAACTGTATCATAACTGAGCTACGAGTGAGCCTACTAAGACCGCCAAAGAGAGGGTCTTACACTTCAGATAGGACAATAAACTAGTCCACAAGTCCACTCTGCACTCTGTTACCACTTCACAACCACTTTAAAGTGTCCAGTGTGTGCTACCAAAGGGAAGTGATGGAGTGTAGCTCTCACTTTACTGAGAGTGCTGTTTCATGGCCGACACTCTCCGCTAAGCTAGAGAGCTCCTAGTATTGTGCAGCAAGGATTGACAGGGATTTGATGAGACAGCGTCTGTAAGAGCTGATTTACATAATCCACCTGAGGAACCAAATGAAGGCTTCAGAATTTAGTCCTGAATAGTTTATGAAGGATGGAAATCTCAGTTAATCAGAATTTCATCTTAACCTCTGTTTATTTGCTTTAGATTCCTTATGGAAGATAAGAGTCTGCATATTTTACTTATTGATAAGTGTTATCATTATCCTAATGAAATGAAAAATTGCTTTACATTTTGGTCTGAACACAACTTACTTGCCTATTTGTGTGCAAATATCATCCACAAAAATGTCACCAAAGAGTAAAAAGAAGAACTTAGAACTTAGTGTAGAGCTTGAAGTCAATTTTCCCCCTTTGGAGAAATCACTCATACAACAAGCCAGGGCCACTCATAAGTTTCACTGGTGCCTAAGAGCAAGTTATACAGTAATCATCATCGGTAATATATCAGCAATGCCCCCCATCACCAAGCTACATGCTCAAGGCACAGTGTGATAGATGCTTTCTTTTTCTCTTCTTGTTGCTGGATAGTCCAACCACAGACAGGTCACACTTGCTCTGAGATTTATCTGCATCACATTTGTTCTAGAATTTGCTGGTCAAAGTGTTGAGAAAAATCACCAGGCTAAAATTTCTCTGGTAAGAATTGAAGCAAGGGTGGGACAAATAATCAATATGACGATATATCGCCACCTTTATTCACGTGATGAATACAGTAATCAATACACTTGCTTAGGATTAGCTTATTTAGGATTAGGAATCGCCTGTATCGTCACATCATCGTTATTGTGGGCAAAATATCATGATCGCATCGGGAGTATGTCTGTGATTCCCACCCCTATGTAGGATAGGGTGAAAAACAGAAAGAGAGAAAGAATGAAAAACGGGGAAAAGAGGAATGAGAAGGGAACATGGACCACACGTTGAAAGAAAAAAGAGGAAAGAAGGTTAAGGTGAGAGACTAAGAAACAAATAAAGGGGAGGAGAGGAAGAGCGGTGATGACCTATGGTGTTTTGGATGAACAAGATAAAAAGGTGAAAAATGGACCACGGAGCATTGTAAAAAAACGAGTAAAAGAAAGGAAGAGCATTGTGAGAAAGAGTCGCATAGTAAGGCGTGTGAGAGTGGGTGGGTGATGTGTTACCTCCTGCTGAAGCCATTTTCACCTGGCTTTCACAGCTGTGACACGTATCAGATTACTGCCATAATCAGAGTCTGTCATTGTTTACAGTGTACAAAAAGAAGGCCTTGTTTGTTCCTTTTTTTTTAACTCCCATTCCTTTTCTCTTGTTCCTTTTCCGTTGTCTTGTCACAGCGTTGTCTGATTTATTTTGATCAGTATCTTTTTTATGCCTCCGCGCCGGTGATAGCCGTGGCTGGAGGCATTATGTTTTCGGGGTGTCCGACCGTCTCTCCGTCCCATTCTCACAAACGCGATATCTCAGGAACACCTCAAAGGAATTTCTTCAGATGTGGCACAAACATCAAGGCCAAGGTCACTGTGACCTCACATCCGTGATATCCCAAGAACGCCTGGAGGAAATTTCATTACATCTGGCACAAACGTCCACTTGGACTAAAGGATGAACTGATTAGAATTTGGTGGTCAAAGGTCACTGTGACCTCACAAAACAGGCTTTTTGGCCCTAACTCAAGAATTCACACGCTAATTATTGCAAAATTTCACAAAATTGTCTAATAGAATAAAATAATGAAGTGATGACACTTTTTACCCAAAAGGTCAAAGGTCAACTTTACTGTGACATCATAATGACATTTTTTTGGCCATTATTTATTGATTTGGACCCCAAGGTACCTGTGTGAGTCCACCCTTCCTCTCCCTGGATGACAACCAGGACAGGGGGCCTCCTGTTCCTCTGGTAGTCCACCACAAGTTCATTTCTTTTTGCTGATATTGAGCTTCAGGTGATTGTCGCTGTGCTATGTGACGAAGCTCTCTATCAGTCCTCTGTAAAATATAGTCTATAAGTGAAGACAGCATGTTTCTCACTGGAAATTATTCACTGGAATCATACATGTCAATATAGTGATAACTCCCACTTTGCCAAAAAATACACTTAATACCTTTTATTAAATTCCTTCAAAGTCTTCACTACGTATATTATATGAGTCTGGACAGACATGGATCTAAAGTGCAACTTGACTGGTTGGCGAAGGCATACAGCCGCGGGGTGGTAATTCTAGTTTTCCGTGTATATAGTCACCTATTTTTTTTCACTCTGTTCGGTCCAATGTCTGTCACTGTTGCTGTGTGAGCTAACAATGTCATTTCATTCTACTCAAAGCCTTACAGCCCAATTCCCTTGTCTTGTTCTCTCCTTTCCTTCCTCTGTTGTCCTCTTTCTATCTCTTTCAGTCCCTTGCATTTTTGCGTTTTCTTCTTCAATTATAAGTTATAAGTTTAAAGGTCATTGGCACTGTACAATTTTCCACAGTAGTTATAAAACTGAAGCCAATATAAAAAAAATCGCACTTAAACCATGGCAACATTATACTTCCTGTTTGCATCCCCCAAAGCCCCAGGATCATGGGAACTGTAGTTCCAAAACTTAGAGCATGAACTGAATCTGTTATATATTGTAGTCATTTTAAAAAATATGGACATCAGAGGATCCAGCTCCTAAACTGGGACACATCTAGAGTCAGTAGGTCTGACCATGCTCATCCCCACCCCATTGTTAGGTCATCATCACCTGAGGTCAGATGACGCACATGTTTCATTCAGTGAGTCAACAGAGAGATATCTTTTTTTGGCTTGTTTACATTGCATGATATTTTGGTTAAGCTGGGCAGCAACATCATCCAGATTCGTAGTATTTTGTCTTCACATCAACGAACCAGGTCTGAAATATTCCACTTCTTTTACAAGCTCTGCTTCAAGTATACAATTTGCTCAACTGAATTCTTTGCTGTTTACTCTCAGTGTTGATCAGTGTTATTATTTTCTGTTGAATCCCTTCAAGCAAAACTACAGTATCAAATAAATAGACTGAAGATGATTGATTTATCTCAAACTTGGTAGAACACAATGGGCGCTCTTATCCACGTATTTCCATATTTTGCTTGGTGTTTTTCTATGAAATGATCAGTTAAAATTGTGGTAAGAATATTTGAACACTGATAACTTTTATTTACAAACTCTATAGATCACAGAGCTTGTTTGCAAAGATCACACAACCAGTCAGGAAGATCATCAGATCTACAGACATTACCACCTATATTTTTACGTGATACAGTGTTGATGCCAGTAGGTTCTTGTTCAGGAATGTTGAGACTGACGAGACAAAAATGTTCTTTGCATTGATTTCAGGTTTCAGGTGCAGTTTATCTTAACAGATGTTCCATATTACAGATATACAGATATCCGGTGCGGTAGGCTGTGCAACAGGAAGAGATCAGTTTTCCTTACAAGAAATTTCTGCGTCATCAGATGGCATTTGAAAGTAGAGATTGGTCAGGAAAAGATGGATAGAAACAGGAAAGACGAACGAGAGAGAGGATGGCATGACAGGCTGGTGAATCTCTATTATATTGGCATGTTGTGTGTCTTCCAAGAAGAAATGTAAAAATATTTTTTTTAAAAACAGATGCCAAGAATGGAAACGAAACATAGGTAACAGTGATTGTTCAAGGTCCTGGACATTGTGATGATGGAGAGGGGAGACTAGAAGAGAAAGATGTAGAGCACAACAACTATACATATACTCAAGAGAGGGATTTTTTTATTTTTTCATTGTACCCTACAGTATTCTGTGTAATGTCTGTGTAGACACGTGTCAGTGTGTTTCTCCAGTGTGAACAAAATACAGAATTTTACAGTTGTTGTTTACCTGCAAAATGTTGCAGAAAAAGATGCAGAACGACTGAGAGTGATGCGGCTCCGGGGGGCATCTGCATCATGCATCTGTGCCCGGGGGCGCATTCTTTCATAATCTGTCTGTGGACTGAGTATAGTTCCAGGGATGACTATAAAACTGTCTTTGTCTCACTTTCAATTTCTTCAGTTGTCTGAGAAACATCTCTGTGGGGCTGTTTTGGTGATGTGGTTCGAGTTAATATTCCATCTGACTCCATGATGGTTATGGGTTCACCTGAGATACATATGGGAGATTAGGGAAGGGCACTGTGCCTCAAGTCAAGGATTTTGTTGTTGTTGTGGCACCAAATGAGTACGTGGGCTATCTGCTTTCAGTAACTGTGTGTATTGTTGGATTGGATGTGAAGCTTATTATTTAGAATATATTGGCGTGCTTTCTAATTAAAATCACCTTTCTTTCCAGGAAAATCAGACGTGATGGAGAAGGCAGACAAGAAGGTGGAGAAGCTGGAGGACAATGTAAAGGATGTGGACCTGTCTGACCCTCTGAATAAAGCTGAGCAGAAGGGCGTGAAGGTTGAATTCACATGCAGCGAGACTCCAGCCAAGGTGGAGAAAGAGACGGAGAAGGGAAAACAGAATGAGACACAAAAAGAGAAGGAGAAAGAGGTAGAAAAGGTGAAAGAGAAAGAGGAAGAGAAGGAAGCAGAAAAAGTTAAAGAGGAGAAAGAGACAGACAAAGTAAAGGAGACGGAGAAACAGGCAGAAATGGTGGAAGAAAAGAAGGAGACAGAAAAGGGAAAAGAAAAAATGAAAGAGACAAACATAGTGGACAAGACAGAGGAACTACCAAAACCGGAGATGACAGAAAAAGTGGAGAGCAAAGTGGAGAAGACAGAGAATGTGGAAAAAGTGGACAAGTCTGAAGTTAAAGAAAAAACAGAGAACAAAAACACTGAGAAGCTTGAGAAAACAGAGATGAAGGATGGCAAAGAGCAACACATTGACAAAGTGGAAAAGACCCCAGAGGAACAGCCAACACCCGTCAAGTTTGATACCAGTTTTGACAAGGTGGAGAAGAAGGTTGACACCGAGACGAAGACAACAGCAGAGGTGGCAGAAACCAAAAAAGAAGAGCCTGACACAGACAAAGCCAAGAAGACAGAGGAAGAGGTCAAGGTGGAGAAACAGCCTGAGAAGCCAGCGGAAAAACCAACACAGAAGAGCGAAAAGGAAGAGAAGAAGCAGGACAAAGTGCAGGTCGATAAAAAGATTGTGGAGAAAAAGGATAACAACAAGGGCGTGGCTGCAAAAGCAGATGGAGAGAAGAGAAAATCTAAATCTGCAACTAACGGAAGCAGTGCCATATCGAGCAAAGACCTGGCAAGTGCAGACAAGAAGACCAAGGTAGGATTTATTGTAAGCTATAAGGACGTGATGTTTGTCCTTATGTAGTACCGATAGGGTCCACACAATCTATACTGAAAACAAACATGGGTCAGACTGTTTCATTAGTATCAGATTAGACTAAAACCTACATCACTGTGTTATAGTTAAGACATCACAGGCTCATTCTTATTTCCGACATGAAAATGAAGGTAAGTCAAAGGTTTAATTTTTTTTCTTTATTGCAAGCACTGTGGTACGATGAGTCATAATTTCTAATTTTAAGAAGGAACACCCTGCAGGTACGGACCAGTATTTCACACCCTGGACCCAAAGACACAGTACTTCATTTTGACTTATCTATGGCAATTTACAAGTCACACGACTAATTGATGGACTGTATAAAAACAGAGTGGAAACAACCTCAGATACCACCTTGATGGATAGAATGTAGCTGAAAACATTTGGGGCATTAAGCATTAGATGTGTGATGGAGAAGAGTTGTGTGACTTGTTACATGTTGAGGGTGAGTTTAATTGACAGGGAAAACCATTCATCATGCATGCTGCTAAAGCTTCTGCCACTGTTTCTTTATGCGTGCAGTACAAAAACGCCTTTTTCAGAGCTATGTAAAGTCATAAACTTGTGTTAAAGTTATAATCGCGAAGATTTTCATTTAAATAAATGTCTGTTAAGTCACTATCTATCACCGTATGAGGTTGCACAATGGTGACTGAGCCTATGGCATTTGCAGTATTACGACCCGGGTGTCGGCCGCGACTTTCCCGGAAAAATCACAAGCGGCATACTGTTGTTTCTGGTCTCTGCTAGTGTTGTGAGTAAACGGTTACTATGGCCCAACAAACAAAGAAAAGCTTGATGACTACAGACGATGAAACTTGAAACTAAAACTGAAGTGAGGTCCAAAAACACACCTGCAGTTACCAATAATCATAGGTGCCACGAAAAGCAACAAAATGAAAATCTTCGAGATTATAACTTTAACGTTGTATAAACAACAGACCCAATTCTAAATATTATTTTACTACATTTCTATTATATGATTCATGATTATAATGCTGCTTGGCTGCTCAACGTCCCCTGCCATTATCATTCATTTTCCTTATTGTTTTCTTTCATTTGCTTTACCTCCTTATTTTGCCCTCCATCGCTCCTGTATGTCTCGGTCCTGCATTGTAGCCAGCTGCAGGGGTGACCAAACTGAGTACTGCTGCCAAAACGAGGCCGAGTACCTCAGCTTCTGGTGGTTCAGCCACAGCCCCTACTAAGCGCCCCACATCTGCAACCACCCCGTCCACCTCAGACAAAATCCCAACCACAGCCAAGGCACCATCCACAGCCACTGCTGGTCCAAAACGGTCCTCCATCACCTCTACCAGCCGCGCTGCATCCTCAACCACCACCACTACACATGATGTAAAACCCAAGGTAAGTTTCGGGACGTCTGTCAAAGGCTGCGGAAAGGCTACAGAACAACACACCTGAAGCCACAAAGGATTTCATTCACACTTCAGCTTCAGCTATATAATCCCCTATAAGAGGATAGAAAAAAAACACACCTGATGGGTTTGGATCAAGTCTGATCTCAATGTCTCATTTCTATTATGGGTTTGAGTGCAAACCCTGTTAAATGTCTCGCTCTTATTAATTTGGGCCTCACAAAAATCTGTTTCCCCCATAGGTCAGGGAATTTGACCATCTGGTCTCAGTGCCTTTCAGCATGCACAGTCTCACAGTAGTGTATTATAACACTCTGATGAATCTTGGTCAAAGGGTACAGCTGCATATGTAGCTCAGCCTCAGAAACAAATAGTGCATTTCTTTAATGAACAAACACCCAACAGGAATTGCTTTTACTATTTTATGAACATGTGCTGACAGTACTCAGTTCATACAGAAATACTTTCTAATACACTATCTTTTACAATTAGTTTATAAGTTGTAACTAATGGTTTTATTCGTAAATGCATTAACTAATTTATCATATACTAATACTTAACAGAGCAGTTATAAGCTAGTAATAACACATTTTGGTTTTCCAGGTTTTGAAAAATACCTTTAGTCATTGTTTATCCTCTTCCAACGTGACACATGCTTTTACAGACTTGGAACAACAAGCGTTACAAAGTCACTAATGAAGGGTCATGAGTTTCTCACTTTCTAATAAGCCTTCAAGCGTGCAAGTGTAAGTGGTAATAAGTAATTAATAAAGTCTTCTGACAATAATCCATTAAGTGATGAGCTTAAGAACACATGTCATGGTGGGGGAGGATAAACATCAGCTGAAGCCAAAGGGTTTTCTCACAGCCCTGTTATTAGACTGTGATACCCACATATGTTATAAAGCATATATTCTGTTCATTTTTCCCCTTTATGTTATGAAAATTCCATATACTGCCACCATGAGCTTAAGTTTTGATTTTCCTGAGGCATCCTGGTGGCATAGGAGTTAAGATACATATCATAAAAATTCAACATTCCCAGTTCGATTCCTGCTGGGGGGCCTTTGTTGCACTGTTGCACTTTGTTGAACTTAAAACTCTCAAAGGTGAAAATGCCCAAAAAAAAAGTAACCTTTAAAAAAAAAATGTTGAACTGTAGCTTTTTCAAGTAATATAAAACCCTGCCTGATGAAATCAATGTCCCTGGATTCACATCGTATTACTGTGCCTTCAGGTCTTGTCTGCTACTGGACATTTTTGTTATTAAGTCCCGTTGAGTTTTTGATTACTTTATGTTGTCATTCTCTGTGCTCTCAAGAGACCCATCAGCCTTCTATCACCCCCTTTAGGTGGCCTCCTTAACTGCAACCAATGTGGCTACACAACTGCTAAATGAACAGCCTTTATTTAGCCTCTCGCTGCCCGAGGGTGCAGGGTGACTCAGTTCAGTGTAGCCAGCTTGTTGCAGGATGGCTCAGCTGTATGTGGAGCGTAGCATCATTCTAGGGGTTATGGGGGGCATTTGAACTGATGACAACTGATGTGAAACTAAGATAGCACTAACATTCATTCATATTCACGAGTGTGATATCATGTTCAGAAATCGATCACTCTTCAGTCTTTTTTTTAAGATCTTGAGAAGCATTTTCAGCTTCTACTTTGTTGGATTTGCAATGTTTACAATGTTTGCCTTCATTCCTCAGTCTTTTCTCTCTTTCCTCACCTGACGTCTCCCGTGTTTTTATTCTTCTCCCTCTCCTCAGACAACCACAGAGAAGCGCCCCCTTGTGCCAAAGGCCAGCACAAATCAAACAGGCTCCACTGCTGCCACCAAAAATGGAACTGCTGCCACAGCAGCCAGTAAAACCGCTACATCAGTGCGCACAGCAGCGTCTGTTCGCACCAGTACTACCACTGCAGCCAAAAAGCCTCTGAGTACGACAGACATGCTCACACACAGATTTGCTTGTACACACACACACACACACACACACACACATTTTTGATTATGAGTATTTTTATGTGGAGCTTTAAAGTGGTATAGTCTTTGATACTAACTAAAACAGTGCACTCAGTTTATTTTCTGATATCTGCAAATTAATGAGTATTTATTTCTCTATGCTTTTATTCACACATTTTTCAACAACTACACACTCACCATCTGTGTTTCAGCCTCTAAGACAGACAGCAAACCAGGAGAGGAGAAGAGGCCCGGCACTCTGAAGACTTCTACAGGTATTGCAGCGCTCCCTTCACATGTTAGAACATATGGAAACAGGAGACACTCAAAAGACACTCTCTCAACCTCTGCCTGCAGTTTGTCTTTCAAGCACATGGGAAGAGACCAATAAAAAACAAAAAATACAACATGTCATGTGACACATATATGAATACACATGATGAAATGTGCCAAAAGTTGGGTGAAAAATTAATATTCAAGTTAAATGATGTTTTTAACCCTGCAGTGGGTATCAGGCTGTGCCGTCATGAATTTACTGAGCTGACTTGACTTGACTGGTTGTAATAAAAAAATTTGTATTTGCTATTCTTAGTAAACCGTGCATGCTCCCAATAAAGTAATCAAATCTCTGCGACGTATGTTGGTTCAATGGAGAAAATGGGAAAACAATATTGAAATAATAAGGGCTTAGTTACCAGCTGATTTCCACTGATATGTCTAGCTGAAATTGTGTGTAATATTTTAACTAATTAACTAAATTTTAAATTTCTAATGGATTTTGCCACATCGAACACACAGTGTAATAAACATTAGAAAATAAAGAACTGGAAAGTCAACTTAGCACATAATTACTAAAGATTTGTGAAAGGTCAATACTGAAGCTGTGTTTTATTAACGTCTTTGATAGCTCATGTTTTGTGCTAGTTGTATTGTGTTTTGTAATATTTTAATAATTAACTTAATGTTTTTAAGTTTTATACTCTAATATGCTCTTCCCCCGTCATTTTTAGACTAATTAAAGAATGAGAGACAGCGTAAGGCAGTTTAATACGCTAGATGATAAATAACATCTGTGAATATAGGGCTAGGCAATAAGGTTGACACCAATATCAAAATAATAATAATACTGTAGGATATTTTTGGATGCTCATTGCATTACATCAGACAAAAGTCCTAAAGTGTATAAAATGTTTAGATTCTTTCAATTTGTAGTTACAATTTGCTTTGAGTGATAATAAGTGATAATATTGAATTATTGAGGTATTACACAGCCACAGTCAGGAAAATCATCTCAATAGTGGCTAGTATTTAATAAAATCCCATAGTCGACAACTCTAACCAACTGGTGCCATTATTCCCAACTACTGTCTGACAAGCAGTGCAATGCTGTGCTTTCGGTCTCTGCATATATTTCTTTCCTCTTTCTTCTTCACGCTCGTCCTCTGTAATCCCTTCCTCAGTTCTGCCTTCCCTCTCTCTCTCTCTTCCTACACAGTTACAGCTTTACTCCTTCTGTCGATAGATTAGTTTACATTTTGGCAACAGGAGAGCTGTCAGCAGGAGTGTGACACTGCAACACACACTGTCCAACCATGACAATGCTGGGCAGGCTCGTAGAGAGAGAGAGGCTTTATTGATGAAAGGCCCTGGAGAGCTAAAAACTTTCACCACAGCAGACTGTGGATTACTTTTCCCTTGCTGTTGACAGGAGTTTGCAGCTCCTGCTGATACAGCCTCGGCTTGTCTAATCTGCCAGGGAAGTCAAAGTCAAATTACTCTTTAGAAACACGGAGGCAAGCGGGAGGATTTCCTCAATTAAACATGTCTTAACAGGAGCTGGAGATATACCACCGGCTCTCAGGGAGGATTGACTGCAGGACACATGGCTCAGCACGTCTCAGAACTTGTGCAAGAAAAAGCTGGCGTATAGCAAAATGTATGTGAATTGACAGATTTCAGTTGGTGCAAATGTTGCACTGCCTCAGTGGCTTAACATACTGAACTAAAGAGTACAAGGGTATGTTTCAACAGAATTTGCCTGTAAGAAGGTGGGAGGAAGGAATGACTTTATGAGTGACCCCAGGCACTCAAATGAAATGGTCTATGACCCCCCCCCCAAAAAAAAAGACTCACCAAAATTAAAATTGCGATATTTAGCTTACATTTTCAGTAGATGGCGCACACAAGCCATATAATTTACATAAGCAATTCATGGACATTGTTTTGTTGTCTGTTGATTTTTCTGCTGGCACAGGGTTTTCTGAACAGAGGGTAGTTCTTAATCATAGACTTAGATAAGTTAAAACCCTTCACATGTGTTCAAACTGACTCTTTATTTCAGAAAAGAAAGCAAATGCTGCGCTGGAGGTTTTCCTCACTATAAAAAGCACCCACAACTCATGAACGTGTCAGTCATGTTCACTGAGATACTTACATTTACATTGGTATGGTATCCTAAAGACTGGTTTAAATTCAATGTTAAAACATATGTGGAAAGATGGTCCCCCCCTATGCCTGGTTGTGAGGTTGAGAGTGGTGTAGATCTTCTCATCTAACTCTCAGCAAGGGGGCGAATAAGCGAATTTCCCAAAAAGAACTATTTCTTCATATTGGTCTTTGCCAACAAAAGAGACAGAAACAAAATTACTTATATACTTATATATATTACCTATATATATATATATATATATATATATATATATATATATATACTGTATATATAGTTTGCAATGAAATACTATAAACTCTGAATATCTCTCCCTCCAGCCGACTCTAACAAGCCCAAGACCACCACCACCCGCAGCTCTGCTTCCACCACCGCTGCCTCTCGTACTCGAACCACAGCAACCAAACCAACCACACCATCCTCCTCCACTGCCACAGTACCAGAGAAGAAGCCCCCGGTGCCCCGCGCCACCCGGCCCGCTTCCTCAACCACCACCAGCACCACCACCACGTCTAGGACCACAGCTCGCCCCGGGACAGCACCGGCCCCTGACATCCGTAACGCCCGTTCTAAGATCGGCTCCACAGACAACATGAAGCACCAGCCTGGAGGAGGGAAAGTAGGTCCTACTGTGGCTTCATCTGCAGCTTTCATACCACTAGACAGGTGTTGTGCTTTTGATAACATGCATTTTCTGACACTGGTCGTCACTCAACTAACAGGCAATGTAGCTGCAAGGCGTATTTAACATGTGACTTCCTGTGACTTCCTTCAAACTAAGTTCTTCTCTTGAAATAATATATATATATATAGTATACATACCACTTTATCTATATTGTAAATATAAATAGCTAGCAACATGTTATTAGTACATTCACTTCACCAACTACAGTAAAATACATTCCATACATTTCTCCATCTTATTTCTCACTGTCTTTGGCTCTGTTAATTTGCTTGATTTTAACAGTCACACCTTCTGTTATTCTTTCATGTCTTACTCAATTCTCTGCATGTTCATTTACTACTATTTTACCTATTCTCCCGAGCTTAGAACCTTCGTAGAGCATGTGTGTGGAAAAAACAGCAGAGGATGTGTTTCTTAAAGTTCTTTAAAGAATAGTTTTGGTTTATTTAAACTTGGGTCTTATTTTTGTAGTTTTGACCAATATTTGTATTGGTTATGATAGTGTATGTGTACTCACTACATTTTCTAGACCCAAGTTGCAAGAATCCAGAAAGTATCCTTTAAAGCCTTCTCTTTCGTCAAATCGTCCCCAACCTTTTCTTTCCTACTCTCCTCCTTATTCCTCCTTATGTCACCTCCCTCTCCATCTCCTACTTTTATAACTCACTTCTCTCTCTTCCTTCATGTCTTCTTGCTCTTCTTTTCCTTTTTGCATCCCTAATAATAATCAAGTCTAGATGAAACAAAGGTGTTAATTAGGATCTCTGCATCAGCCAAGGACAGAAAAGACCTCATTTTAGCTGCATGGGTGGAAAATGTGATCTTGGTGATTTCTTTAATGTGCTGATCAATAGAGAGCGTAGGATCAAACGTGACACCAAGATTCTTAGCTGTCAAACTTTGAGAAATCACACAGTTATCGAGAGTTTCTGTTACTTAATCAAACGGGTGTCTATGTCGAGCAGGGTCAATGACCAGAATCTCAGTTTTATCAGAATTTAGTAGCAGAAAATTACGTGACACCCAGTTTTTCACAGCAGACGAGCAGCCCTCTAATTTAAAGTTATAATCTCAAAGATTGTCATTTAAATAAATGTCTGTTAAGTCGCTATCTATCGCCCTTGCATTTGTAGTATTACAACCCGGGTGTCTGTGGCGACTTTCCCAGAAAAATCACAAGCGGTGCACAGTTAGGCTTTTAACAAGGCTTTTAACGCAACAGACTCGCTCTTCAACTCACCTGTGTGTGAAGCGGCGT
>NTHP01000116.1:951724-977480 GCA_003416845.1 Oplegnathus fasciatus | reverse complement strand
ACACCTACAATTACCGCTTATCGCCATAACTGCTGCTAAGGACAACGAATTGAAAATCTTCAAGGTTATAACATTAATAATTTGAAAATGATTATCTGCCTTCACAGGCATAACTGAGTATCATCAACGTAGCAGTGGAAATTAATTCCATGACTGTGTATAATAATATAAGAAGAACAGAGCCCTGGGGTACTCCATATTTCACATATTATAATTGGAAACACTGATAGGTAAGATAGGTAAAACTTTAACCAAGCGAGATCCAGGCCAGAGATGCCACATAGATTTTCCAGTCGTCAAGGAGTACACAATGATTTATGGTATCAAAAGCTGCACTGAGATCCAGTAATAGAAGCACTGAGGTGGGATCCAAATCCATAGTAAGCAGAAGATCATGTACCACCTTAGTAAGTGCAGTTTTGGAGGAATGACAGGATCTAGATGAATGGAAGGCAACACCACTTGCTTTGTCTCTTTTGTGGTGCAGAGAATCAGATCCCCCAAAAATCCAATTCCATAGAAAAAAAGTCAATTCCCGCACACACTGACAGGATCTGAAAGCAGATTGAAAAGGTTCAAAAAGATTACTGTCCCCTCTATTGTATCTATTCTCCTTCACCTCGCCCGCTACTTTCTCTTCTGCCATCTTCTCTTACTTCTTCCCTATCTCAATCCCATTTTTCTCATTCTGCTTTTCATCTTCCAACCTCATACATAATTCTTTGCGCTTCCTGCACTGCCTCATCTTCCTGTGTGTTGTTATCAGGTGTTGTTGTTGACCCCTGGGTGGGCTTGTCTCCCCAGGTGTCATCTGCCCCTCAGAGCAGGGGCGCTGCCTCCATAGGAATGAGCCAGGCCAAAGTGAGTTCCCTCTCCACCTTCCCCACCATCACCACATACTCTACCTTCCACCACTCTTTTCTCTTCATACATGTTTTGTTATTTTCTTTTCACAGCCTCTCATATTTTTTGTTTGTTTTTAATAAAGTTTCCCTACTGAGGGCACAAAGCCAGGCTAAAAATGAGTAGCACGTACAGTATCTTCTGCTCTCACATTTTCAAACACAAATACACAGTTACAAACCCATTTAGTCATGTGTCCAGTCCATCTGCTGTGGAAATGTTTGGATGTGTGCTGCTGTCTTTTTGTCAACTTTTGATATTTTCTTTTTAGCCCCTACCCCCTTCCCTCAAGAGGCTTTTGCCTTTAGCCAGGTCGCCATTGTAAATAAAAATCTGCTCTTAATGACTCCCTATTGCTAATGCAGCAAATGATTCTTTCAGTAGTGACATGCCCTGAAGTAGTAAACAGCTAGTAGCAGTATCTCACTTAAATGAAAATTAGTCAACCCTCACACTAATTTGCAGTATCATACTGCAACTCCCCATTAAACACAACTGGCAGTGTTCATCGGCGGGAAGTCGGTGAGGGATCATTTCCTTGTTGCTGCACCAGAGACTCCTGCTGGTTGGTGGTCACTTGGGTCTGGGATCAGGGGGATAGCACTGAGCTGTGGCTCACAGCTGATAAATCTATTACTGTGTGAAGTGAGTGTGTGTATGGATGTGTCTGTGTCTTACTGAAGGAGGCAAACATGCAATGGGTTTAACTACAATTGTAACAACTAACTTCCAATCCAACATGTTTTCTCTGCCAGGTGTGGTTTGTAAGGTCTAGCTACGTTATTAAACTACAGTATTAATGTTGGTTTTGTCAGTTGTCAATCTGTTTTTCTGGGTGTCCCATGGATTCTCCTTAACAGGGACAGATGTTTATATGTTGTGCTCCATGTGTGTGATCTATAAAGTAGATTCTATGTGGCATTCAGTAGATTCTGCTTTCCTTTTCTCCAGACTTGAGTGAAACAGCATTTGAACACCTTCCAGTCCCTTTGGATGTCTGTTACTGTCACTATTCAAATGGCAACACAAGCAAGATTTACCATTTCAGACAGTCTTAACTGCCCAGCAGTTGGTATCAAGCACACCTAAGATACTTAAGCTATTTGTAGCCATGTTGGATTTTGCCCAGGAGAACCTCATCCCATCCCCCTGTTCTTTCCTTTCTAACCCTACCTGTGTTGGTGACTTCTCCTCTACTCTTTTCATTTTTATCCTCTTGTCTTCTGTTATCTTTTCTTTTCCTCTCTTCCATTCTCTTTTATTCTCCTCTTTTCTAATCTCTTCTCTTCTCCTCGCCTTTCACCTCCTCTCGTGTCATCCCCTCCCCCTGCCATGCTCTCCTCTGCTCTCCTTTCCCCTCTTGCTGCTATGCTGTGTCCATGTAGGTTCAGGTAGTCTCCAAAAAGGTGGACTTCAGCCACGTCGCCTCACGCTTGGGCTCCAAGGACAATATGAAGCATGTTCCTGGTGGAGGGAATGTAAGTACTGCCTGGCCCACAACAAGAGCTCATATGCATCGGCCAATTAGTCGAACAAATTCGACTTAATGAAATGGCTCGAAGGAACAACAGAGCAAAGATGAAAAATTATGTTTTCATCTCTTTTGCGCTCAAAAAAATAAAAACGAATCAAATGAAAAGAGAGTCCTCAGTCCGTATCAGTATATAAAATCAGTTGTACAGTATATAAAAGGTGTCAGCCTTTGAAAAAATCAAGGTAGCTGCTCAAGTCAAGCTACGGTACTTATGGCCACCAACACTTAGCGCTGCTCTTGGTTGGACCTTTGGAATTCGAGGGAGTTATTGGACAGCATGCTAGCAAGCCTGATGCCCCAGTCCTTCCCCAGAGCCTGCTTCGCATTCCCCTGCTCCCTTAAACTCATCCTGTGTTGTCCTGCCCTGTCACTAACTTGCTAAACAAATAATAAAGGCAAACAAACACCACCGGCCTCTGATTGGCTCTGTCTCTGTTAAGATTGTCTGGTCCTATGAGGACAGTATTACGTAAATGTGGGATTTCTGGTTTCCTGAAATGATGCTGCCCTGTCCTGAGCTGCTTCTTTTGGTGTTTGGCATTTTTACACTATCTGTACCAGGGTGATCCTGCCATCTTTACAGCACATATCTATAGAAATGTATTTTAACTTAAAAAATCATAGGCTGGAATCAACCACGTATTTTTAATATGTCTGAATTCCCAATGTTCAGCAGCATCACAGTGTAACGGAAGCAGCATGATCTTAAAGTTGCAATATGGATTTGCCTTGTTTTTTTGCCGATGCACAATCACCGCAGTATGGAGGACAGTTTGTGTTCCACCACTTGATTTGGAGTGCACTGCTTATCCCGATGGCGGTAATTCCAAGTATAAATGGGGCTTGTGGTGCAGCTGAAGGAGAAATAGCCCTGAAAACGTGTTTTAGACGCTGATGATAAAAAGGCTTGTGTGACATTTGACAGGTGCAGATACGCAACAAGAAGGTGGATCTGAGTAAGGTGACATCAAAGTGTGGCTCCAAGGACAACATCAAGCACAAGCCTGGTGAGCTGGGAAATGCTGTATTAACTGATCCATCACTTTGTTTAATACATGGTGCTCAAAAGCCATATAGGATGATCTGTCTCTATGTACACTGAGTTGCCAGTTTGTTAGATATGCTAAAAACTAATGTAGGAACTCAAACTCAAACAGGGACACCATCGTTGCTTTCAGTAAGCATGAGAGGTTTACTTTATTAACTGTATCAATTTGGATATCTTTATCACTTGTGTCAAAGCCGTACTCGACTCCAGCACAACATTTATAATTATATATAAGAACATAAGATTAGCTCATTCTTGACTTGACATGAAGTACTTTACAGTAAACAAGGCTGTGTACGAGCTGTGTGTGATTATCAGACTGATTATTCCTGTGTGCTTCAGGGGGTGGCGACGTGAAGATCGAGTCCCACAAAGTGAGCTTTAGGGAAAAGGCTCAGTCCAAGGTGGGCTCCATGGACAATGTGAGCCATTCACCTGGTGGAGGAAACATCAAGGTGAGACTATCACACATGAAGACATCTTTGAGCACACTGTTACTTTATGAGCCAGCCAATCACAATGACAGCGAATCATGTTCCATAGTACATTAGCAAATGAAAATTCAGATGCACTTCCTACAAATGGTCATACAAAATGTTGGAGAGTTGTGTCCAATGCTAATTGCAGTTTACTGATAGTGGCACCTACTTGAGTTAGTCATGATAGCAACAAAGTGTGCATTGCATGACTCACTTACATTATTATATGAATAAAATGCTGTTGAGCCAATGCGTCTAGATGAAAGCATTCCATTACAGTGTTATTTACTCCCTCCTGTGACTATAAAACATGTATGGCTGCACATCTACTCAGAATTAGTCCAGTCTCTTATTGTGGGTCTACTCATACAATACCATACTACAATACTCATACAATATTATGGTTGCTCGTGTGTTGCTTTGAATTGTACAGTGTTTCTGTAAGCCAATGATCTGTTGCCCAGAATGAGAGACCAGATTCATCACAGAGAAAAAATACAAATACAGAAATCTCTCATGTGAAATAATCAAACCTGTTCTAACTTTGGCAGAAAATAGTGTGTTCATGTAGGACCCCGTCGCTCATAGTAGGAATCTGATTAAATGAGTTTTCAGGGCCAAACTTTTCAATCAGAGAAGGCAGTGATACACTGCTTTTCAGCTTGGTTTTAAGTTACTACTCAAGTAATTATGTGCAAGAGCATTATGACTTCAAGAGTTACATTATGCTGTCACACTTACCTATCATTTTACCATCTTTAATGCACTGTCTAGAAATCCGAATGAAAATCAGACTATAAAATGTTTAATTGTCCACATGTTTTGCACAGCACCAAACATTTTGCTCGGGAATGCGTCTGCAGCACTTTCCTTTCTGAGAAAACAAAAAGTCATCTTCTTAAATTGAATCATCAGAGGTCTGGAGCGCGCTTGTGATACCGTTCACTGAACTGCGGAGCTTTGTCAGACCGGCCATTAAGAGATGGTTGCCTGAGGGACTCTGCTGCAGAAAATAGTTTCGGGCTTTTCATGCTTGTCTCGTTCCACCACTGTGTTCATAATGACATCTAAAAGATGCCGGGTGGCTACAAGCTACTATCGCTGATAATGATGACGGCCTGTCACCAACGATCTGCAGCAACCTGAAACATCTCAAACCCTCCACAACTGCAGTCGACTCCCTTTTCTCCTGACCTTTTGTCCCCTCTGTTGTAAAATTGTCTGGATGCTTCCCTGCATGGCACAACTCATCTCAGCTCTGTCCAACACATTTAGAGAGAAAATGGGAGAAGATAAGGATACAGTAGGCTTAGCTATCCATATTTGATACAAAAGATTGGGGATGGCTATAAAGTTCTAAAATACAATAATATAAAACATTTAAAAAATTATTTAAGTTACATAATTATGGGTTGGGTTATGGATGGGCTTGCAAACTTACTTAGACATTTTGGCCAAATTGATCAGAAATGATGTCACCTATCCCCTCAGCCTGCGGCCGCCCATCTGTGTTTCATGATCACTGCATCATCTCTTCTTTCACTCACATTCTCATCTTCACACACTGTTTTGCACACACAGTTATCCTCTGCACCATCATAAGGGCAGCTAAAAATAGCGTTTAGACAATAATAACTTTTCTGAGAGAGTGTTGTGCTTTTTGATAGCTTTTTGAGAAGTGTCGGGTGAAGTTTATTTTTAAAAATGATTCGCAGACCTTTGAAACATGCTCTTTGTACCATCAACAAAAGCACAATTATTTTGCTGCTCTCACTTTTAGTGGTTTGTGTTGGAAAGACAGTTTACCATGCATACAATATCTCAGGTTTTATTCTAGAACTGTGAAGGCTTAAAGAAACAAAATGCCCCCTCACCCTGTCTTACGCTGTGTCACTGTCAAGATTCTACAACTGATGGGTGTTCTTAGCAGTGGTGCTGTTTTTGCTTTTTAAAATACAAGGCTGACGATATTCTATATTTTTCTTACTGTCAACAAATTCCATGAGAAGACCAAACCAACAATGCTAACAATACTGTGTGTGCATCCAAAGCCTAATATATTTTATTCCTCTGTGCCATAGATCTCCATTATTGTCCAAAAACTGTTAAAAACAAGCAGCACTGTGTTCCGTCATTACCACACTGCTTTGCCTCTTTTCATGGGATTTGTTGACAGTAAGAAAAATACAGACTATTGCCAGCCTGATGAATGAAACATGATTTTCTAAAGTACATGTGACGAGATGTATTGAGGGTGTTTCAGTCTCCTGTACTCAGCTGTAACTCTCACCTTTTTACTTCTGCAGGACTGTTCTGACAGTTTGTTGAACTGTGTGTAAAGTATAAAGCCATTCAGGTCTTTTTGATTGTGTATTTACATGGTTTCTCCTGGTTTTTCATATGTTTTAACACTTGCTGTTGATAGAATAATAGCATTCAAGCATTTTTACAGATATGTATATGAGATCATACAGAAGGGTTTGTGGTTCAGGAAAGACATCATTTCTACACATTTTACACTTTGCATCTGCTTTTTTTGATATGATGTGTTTGAATTTGCAATGTTTTCTATCATTTCATTCATTAAGCATGTTCGGTTTTTCAGTTTGAATGTTATTTACTCCAGCTCTTATTTTTTTCAATCTCCCTCCACCTTAGTCTGGCTCCAGATCTTTGAATGTTTTTAGCAGGACGTCTGCCTCGCCAGATTTTTGCAATCACAAACTGTCTGAATTGTTTGTAGATAACTACATACAGAACTATAATCTGTCTTTCACTAAAGAAAAAAAATGTCAGTATACAAGAGCTGGAGCCAGGTTGTTCCATCTCCATCCCCACCGATTGACACGCCCTGCTATGTGTTTCTAGGCTGAGGGGGCCCAGGAGACAACAGAGGGGAATGGGACTCCCCTGAGTGGCACCGTGGCCCTAGCCCCAGGCTCAGAGCCAGGGCAGGCAGGGAGCCCTGCCGCCCAGGAGAATGGGCTGAAGGACGGGGCTCCCTGTGATAGTGAGGGTCCCCGGGAGCCCCAGGCTCTGGATTCTAGCATC
The DNA here is from genome assembly GCA_003416845.1 of Oplegnathus fasciatus. NCBI lineage: Eukaryota > Metazoa > Chordata > Actinopteri > Centrarchiformes > Oplegnathidae > Oplegnathus > Oplegnathus fasciatus. The sequence goes on along the minus strand of NTHP01000116.1, from coordinate 970,465 downwards.
CCAGAGACAAGTAAGTTTGTGTGTGTGCCAGTCTCACCTGCTTTCAGCACAGGGTTTGATTCCCGTGTAGCAAACATGGAAAGAGGAGATGCACGGGAAAGAAAACCCAGTGATGCCCAGCAATATCCTGTTGCTAAGAAACACCTGAAACATAGCATACTGTATTATAAATGCACTGACAGCGTGTGACTTTACTTTTTTCTCCTTAACTGAGACCACATTGTTCATCAGTGAGTCTTTGTGACTTCACTGATTGTAAATCTATAGCTCTGTTTGTGCTGTATTCATGTTGTCTGCAGTCCAAGGCACCTGATCACACCGTCATCTTTTGACTTCTTATCTTGCAGGCATCTAATTCTGCTATCCTTCTGCCCTCCTCATCTCAACCCCCCCCCACAACATCACCTCCTCCCTCTCCCCACCTTCTCCTATCTATATTTTTTTCTTTCTCCCTTACCTCCTCCCCCCTCTTCTTCTCTGCCCCCTCTTTCTTTCCAACCTTTCTGCTGCAGATTGAGTCTTTCAAGCTCAACTTCCGCGAGAATGCTCGCTCTCGCACGGACCACGGCGCCGACATCGTCACCTGGCCGGCCCCCCAGGACGACAACAGTTCCCACCCACACGGTTCCTCCTATTCTCTACACCAAAACCACCACCACCCAACTCCTCGCAGTATCTCCCTCATTGAGTCGTTGGCTTCTGCGGGCTTTGTCAGTTCCCCCTCTTTGCTGCATCTTCAGGGGGAGGTCCAGGGGGACAACAGCAGCTCCTTAAAGGGATCTTGACCTTTCTTTCCCCCATAAAGCTCTGAAAACCCCTTTTATCTTAAATCTGTTATCGCAAATGTTTGAATCATCCAATAGTTCTGCCACTCTAGTGTCAACTTCATGTTATCATGCCTCTTCTCTCACATCTGAACTCATCATCATGCGCCATCGCCCTCATCGTTGCCATCCCCATTTGGCTGAAGTATAGACTATAAGCTTCGGGCCTTGGTGGGAATCTATGTGGAGGGAAATGAGGATGGCAAGGTTTTCTCGCATATTTAGTCACATCTTCTCCAAGCTGGCTGACCTGGAATCATTGGGTTTCACTTGGATCCTCCTTTACCCTTTACCCACAGCCTGGTGGTGGACTCTGACCCTGCATCATCTCACCCCCACACACCAAATAACCGCAGCGATCACTTCATTTGTCAACTATGCAGCATGGAAACCCTCTCAGATTCACCTACGGCTTCTGTCACACACATAGCTTCTCTATTCCTTGTGGCTTTCGGGGCTGTTTGTTCCCAATAACCACTTACTCTCTGCTTAACATCAAAGTAATTCATTGTCCATCTCATCTGTTTCATCACTTCCTCTCTCTTCACTATCACTTACTATAAACAAGCTGACAAACAAAAAAGCTAGACAACAAGTAGGCTGTTTGACCCATTTTAGGCTGTTTAACTCTTTATTCTCTGTGTTTGTGATGATGTGTTTGAGTGACAAAATTGTGTAAAAATGAGCTTTGGTGTTCTGTTCGGATCTTATTTCTGTCTTCTTTGAGTTTTCTTCTTTCTTTCCTCCTAGTTTCTTGATTTTAAAACAAGGATCTATTTATTTATTGTATGTTGGTTTTTTTTCCTGTATGAGCAATCCAGTGGGTGGTCTTTTTTTTTTTCTGATTGCACAAATTTTGGAAACACGCACAGGTTTTTTGCAAACCAAGACACACAGTGAAGAAGAAGATGATATTCAGAGGGAGGAAGAAAGTGAGGATGGAGGTGTTGCTAGAAGGGCGAAAAAGAAATGAGATGTTTTTTACATTTATGGCAAAAAAAGCAAAAGACATTTTGAAAACTGAAAGTGTTCGAAATGCGATAGAGGACGTTTGTTAAAGTAGAGAAGCTTCAACGAAGCTTGAGGTAGGGAGACGAGGAAGATGTCGAAATGCTGCGGAGAGGAAACGTCGCTGAAGTCAAAGGAGCTGTGTGTCTCGTATGTGCCTCCTCTCCTTCTTACCTGAAAACGAGTACAGTAAACGGGGATGACGCAGGCTCAAAACTGCTCAGAGAAAGAGAATATCATAGTTGACGAAACGGATCTCTAGGGTCGACCTGGTATTGCTGTTTTAAGGGAATGCTGTAAATCAATCTGTCCTGTTAGTTGTGTGTAGTCACGGTTGTTGTCCCATTTCAGGTGTTTCTGTGAGGGTTATGGTAGCATGATGTTTGGCAGTTGATAAAAGCTTTAGCCGAATACAGAATCTCTAATGTGTGGGGCACTTTTCTTGTTGGAGAATCGGCAGTGGAACATGACGTGGCTTTATCCTCTTCTCTCGTAGCAATGTATTCAACTGTTGCCTCCAATTGCCTTTATAATGCATGGCCAGATTATATAATATCATGCCCAGAGCTGAAAGCCTATGTGCGTTATGAAGTGTTGTGGTTTGGTACCGTATGTATATCTCTGGGGCAGTGCTAGACATTTGATGTGTTGTGGGGAGGGCAGGAAGGGCTGGTTGTTGTTTCACCTCTTAGTTTCATGATTTCATTTTATCGCTCCAAACCAGGTGCAGATTTGTATACAGTGACACTACGTCTCAAACAGAGATGTATCTCGTGGGATGGTATTTTTAGAATGTTTTAGTAGTATTTTATTTCAGTGATATATCAGCTACAAAAACCACTGGCCCAGTGAAATAAATTCTGAAGTTGTTGTAGCAAACAGACTACTGCCTATTTACACATCCAGCAGACAGTGAGTTACATTAGCATTTATTTTGAGTCGAGTTTCTCTCCACCTTGCGAATGTAAGTCCAGTATTCACTTTGGTCTGGTTTGGTCCAGCTCCTGAGGGAAATATCTGGCTTTTTAGCTGCAGAAAGCTCCACTGTGTTCACCAGCTAGGTGCTAACTTTGTCTGTCTGCTGTTTGGTGCTGAGCAGGTACCGTTCTCTGGGTTTGTCAGAACGTTTTTTGCTGAAAACAGCTGCCTGTTTTGGCTTGAAAATAGGTTCATGAGCATGGTGAGACTGAACCAAACCGTTAAGTTGACCTAAGACCTAAGTTAACCTAAAGTAGACCTAAGGGAAACTGCAGTCGGGTGATGATTCTCTGCAGGTTCGTCACTACGAGCAATACTTTTCACATTACACATAGTCATTTGACCCATTGTTCATATAAAAATATTTATTAGTTCAGTTTTAACATTTTTCGACAAAAACCTTCTTTTCTTTAACAGAAGAAGCCACATTTCTCAAATGTTATATGTTTTGTAAACACAAGCAGCCATACAAGACTTTGCCTAACTAACAGTTTAAGTATAAAAGTTCTTCAAGTTTTGGTCTTGGTTTGGACATCTTCATAACAATTCATTCATTTGAGTAATGATTGAAAATAAAGAAAATTCAATGAAAAGCGGGATTTCATTTTAAGATCAAAGCTGCATTGACTGCCCCCTGGAGACAACATCAAAACTACAAAAACACTCCCAAGTTTTTCTATTCGAATTGTCAGTTTAGTAATGAAGAAGGTTTGACAGAACTAAATTGCACTTTAATGCTTTAATATATCAAAGAGGGCTCACTGCGATGGAGTGGTGGTTTTTAATTGATAATTAAAATAGCCCTCCATGAACAAGTGACCCTTAATGACTTAATTATGAATGAGCTTTTGCGTGACGACATGAATAGAGCAATAAACTGAAATACAGTGCCCTCATTTTTCTATACTAATCAGTTATGAAAGTTTCAGACTCAGTCGTTATTTTGTTTTATATTGGAATCTCTTTAAACTTAATACAAGAAAATAAAGGCTTTTACAAAAGGTCACGTTTTTTTGGCAAAACTAGGCAATAACTTCTAATTAATGTCCTCTGAAAGTGGGAATGTTTCACATGCAGATGGTGGAATGCTTTTCTGCCAGTTGAGGATTGAGTGTTTGCTAAAAGAACAGTTATCATCAAATAGTTGAATTGCATTGTTTTTGCCACGGCTGTCGCCTTGCTAAATTTGTCCTTGTGCCTGTCCACAGCCAAGTTTTAGCTTTGCTTTTACCCCAGAGTTTTTACTTATCGCTACTTATGAGATTGCACACGGATGTATATAGATATTTTTTTGCTGACGCACTCTTTATGGCCCTAAGATAAAGAACAAAAGACAGTACAGCATCGGGGGGAGGTTGGTGGGTGGGGGGTTTCAAGGTTTGTTCAGAACAGCTTTTATGTCCATGTACCTTTAATAGTTCTAAGGGGAGGAAGTGTTTTATCATGACTATTATGACTATTATTCTGTTTATTGGTATGACAAATTGAAAAAGTCTGCTTTTTTCATTAGAAAGGGGCCACTGAAGTGAAAGACTGTCTTTCGAGATGTATTGTACTAAAGACGCAACACTTTTGTATATGTATTTATCGTTGTCTTTCTGTAGCCTCGTGGTGGTTGCGTTCTGGTTGAAGGGATTATACTTTTGATTTTTTGATTGTCCTGGAGTTTCTCCAAGGGCATGCGAAACGAGATCTGAACCCAATACATCACTTATAAAGTCTTTAAAATCTCATAAAATCTGATTTTATTTAAAGTGCTCTAAGCTTGATTTAGAAATGTTGAACTGACAACATAGAGCTCAATTAATTTAAGACATTTTAACAAAATTTGTAGTGCACAGTTATGCCTACACACTATTAAATCATGCCTACAAGCCCAGTCTTAAGAGATGAGAATAATGTTTTGGTAAGCTTCTCATTCAGGACACAGTGACCTCTGCAGGTTCATTTGATAAAAGAACTAAGCTGAATGGGACTGAAGCTAATGCACCTGGAACACATGCTTCAGTGGGCACAGGGAATTTCTTCAAAGAGGCACTAAATGTAGAGGTCGATGTATAGGCCTTTAATTTGCGAGTACTGCATATTGAGACATATTTGCTGCTACGTATAGCACTCAGAAAGCAGCAACCTGCCCTGGAGAGTCACACACATGCGACCCCTAACACATCGCTGTCTAAGGTTAAGAAGACTAACTGTAGCTGTCAGGTTTTTGGCTTGTCTAATAAATGTTGCTCAGTAATCTATCCAAGGAGCATTGTAGAGCTTCATCTACCGCCACTGCACTCATATCAGACATGCAAGTGTAACACTAGCTAAGAAACACCACTATACTTGCAGAGCATGCTGAAAAACAACAATGGTATGTGTTAGGTAGACTTACTATGTCATTTGCAGAACCTCCTCATGTTTTTTTGTGGTTTTATTTGAATTTTGTTTTTCTCATTAATTTGAATTTTGTTTTTTCTCATTAATATGATTCTTTTTTTTTCCATTAATTTGAATTTTTTTTTTTTCTGGTTTGGGAAAAAAAGTGTTTATTGTGATTACTTGTTAATTAGTGATGTGATTGTTGAACATGAAATAAAATGGACTAAAACCCTCATTTTTGCTCAACTTTCTTTTGTTTTAGACAATTTCATAAATGTCAAAGGACCACACAGACCACATGATTTCAGGTTGAAGTTGGGCAGCGCTAACTCCATATGCTATATTTAAAAGAATGATGAAGGTGTGAAATTGTTAACAGGTGTAACAAAATTAAGAGAAGAGTCAGGGGATGTCAATCAAACATAGTCTACCTGAGAGGAGGTCTAATCCCCAAAGTGAAAACACCTGTGTGAAACTATTAACACTGATGATGGCTCTGTCCATTGAAATCTACCAGTATGCAATGCCAGTGAAGTAGCGTACACAAAACCAGTACCCTAGAACCGGGACACCTACTGTATATGGCCATTATTATGGTTATTAGTTGCACCTGTGGTTTTCCTGCTATTACATGAAAATGAAAAACATCCATCACGACCTCATCAGGTTACCATTTGCTCAGCTCAGTATGTAGTCTTCTCCTGTCCTGCTCTGGATGTTAGCAATTGTTATTTCTGGGTAAGTTTGTTATATTATATCAAAACATAAACCAAGATGCAAGAGTAAAGTTTGACTTCATAAGAAGTTATGTGTGGGACCAGTGGTGTTCTGCTACAGCAGCAACAAAGACAGATACTGACCTCTAGTGGGCTCTTAAAATAAAAAAAACATTATTTTATATAGTTTACATGTGCAAATGTACATGCAGCATGGTACCAGATGTACAGTATATCACAGTCTCATTCTCAAAATATAAACGTTTTGTTGTAGCTTTAGTTTGTCAAGTGTTATTATTTTGGCTCTTGATTAGGAAGCCAGATTCCTGATTTTGAACCATCCTTGCCAAATTACCTTTGAAATCACAGTGCAAACTGGTTTCAGAATAAAAGACATAATGTCACAAATCACCCTGGAGTTATCCCAGTGTTTAGGTCCACAGTCTGGCTCAGGTAGAATTCATTTAATATCGAGGGGTTTCACATAACCAAACTTATTTCAAAATAAGAGAATATGCCCTACACCATGAAGCATCTGCATAAACACAATCTCCACTGGGCCACTCCATGCTTCTTAGCATAAATGGCTTAAAATCACAAATATACACCAAATATATATATTTTAAAAACCCTCCATAGACGACAAAAAGCAATACATTTACAACGTTGGTTTTGGTGACCTGTAGCATCTATAGCTACCATCCATCCCACAGAGAACACTCATACTCTCCACCTCTTCACTGCTCCCTCTGTTCCTCTTTATTGTTACCTTTTTGATTATGGGTACAGAAATAAATCTTGCAAATCAATTCAAATGAAAGAGGACGAAAACATCACTCCTGCCATGAAGAATTCAGAAGAATATTAAATTCATTGAGAAGTTAGGAGTCATAATAGTGTAGGTGGTGTAGTTTGGATGGGAGAGAGGAAGGCAGGGTGATACCGTGGAGGGGTTTAAACTAATTTTGAGGTTCAACGATGGACATTATATAAGGAAAGTTAGTCGGGTGGCACTGACTCGTGGATTGAAGGAGAAAATTGGTGACATTTTGATGGCGAACGTGTTGGGAGATGGCAGTTTTTCTAATCAAGTGTAAACAACAAAGTGGTGGAGAAAGCCAAGAAGACAGGTGATGGGGCCCTTCGTGAGAGGCGTCATATATGGTATCCCAGTTGAGGAAAAGTTGGAGGATTTCAGGTCAAGCATAAGAAGTGGTAAAGTTATTGACATTAAACGTCTGCCAAGTAAGTAGGGAAGGAGAAAGGTCGATAGTTTATCAGTGTTGGATTTCCAAGAGAGGGTGTTGCCTGATAAAGTGACAGCAGGATATACGTATACGTTACAATGTAAGAGCGTATGTCTCGCCTCCTTTGAGATGTTTCAAATGCCAAAAATATGGGTATATTGCAGCAGGGTGCAGAGGGAAACAAAAGTGTGGAAGGTGCGGAGGTGAACATGAGTATGGGAAATGTGAGGACGGGCCAGAGATGAAATGTGCTAATTGTGGAGGGCACATAGTGTGTATGGTGGCTGTGAAGTGTGACAGTAGCAGTTAAGTTGGTTCAAAGGAAGAGTAGAGTTGAGAGGACAGCAATATGAGAGAAGGAACAGTCAACTGAACCACTTGTGACAAAAAGTTAATGGGAGATGGAAATATATTACTGGTAAATAACTGCACATGCCAAGCAAGGGGAGATCTGAGAGGTTTGAAATAATTGTAAAGAGTACAGCAAGATATTTAAATCTGTAAGGAATGTCAGGGATGTCTGTTCAGGAAGAGCTAAAAAAAAACAAAAACTGGAACAGTTAAGCAAAGAATCATTGTCACAGGATTCAGTGGAACAAGAAGTCTGCTGTCAAATGGCCAAAAATTAAAAGATTTCTTGAAGGCTTAGAATGTAAACCTGATACATGTTGTAGAGACATGACTTAAACCTAATTCAGATTTTGTGATTCAAGGATAGGTGTGCATAAGAAGGGATAGAGAAGGGGAGAACGGGGGAGAATGTGCTACTTTTGTTAGGGCAAGGCATTTCATATAGAGAAATAGAAAAAGGGAGAGATCTGGAGTATGTAGTTGTTGAAGTTTGGTTCGGGGATGGTAGGTTATTGTAAGTTTCTATAATCCATGTGAGAGTTTGGAATTAGAAGCATTGGAAGCGATAAAGGGACTCGGCAGAGGGGTAATTTGGGAGATTTTAATGCCCATAGTACTCGTTGGGGAAGGGACAGGACTGATGGAATGGTTTGGTAGCGGAGGACTTGATGGACTCCTTGGGATTTGAGTGTTTAAATGATGGGAGTTTCACAAGTAGTACAGGCACTGAGTCAAGTTTAGACCTTCCATTAGCATCAGTCTGACGGCCGGTGATGGCCACACCAGCAGCCACACACTGAGCCAAAGGATATGGTGGTTAACTCTTTATCTCTGCTTCATTTGTTTAGTTCAGGTTTCTTTTTTAGCACGACACTCAAAATGCACATACAGGACTGGACACAGATTTTGGTTTAATATAACACTCAGGGTTTTTTAGCAATGTTTGACAGCACAGTTATCTACAGTATTTGGAGTGCACTAGTTAACTTTCTTTGTCAGTTTTGCTATATTAGTTTCATTAGCTCAAGTTATTTAATTTTCCTGAAGTTAATTCAGTTTTCTTTGAGTTACCAGTTCCTGGGGGTTTGCTGCTGGAGTTGTGTGGCTGACCAACAAAAGGAGTCCCAGCTGCATCAGACCTGCTTAAATGCGGTTGATTGACAGTTGGACTGCACCATGTTCCTCCTACATCATGGGGAGGGGCAGTGTTTTCTAGTTTGATTTTTATTATTGTTTCTTCGACAACTGTGTTTTTGATATTATCGTTACATTATTTTTCCTTAGTTAATATTAGGTAGCGCTATACTAACATGTTTTGTATGAAGGGGTTTAAGGGCCGAAACTATTCAGGTATTTATATATTGAATTATATAAATAAATGCTCAGTCCGAACAGGTGAGTTTCAGTGTGAACAGGTATTGACGCTCTGCTGTTCTGGTTAACTCTGAACCAGGAATGGCTCATTACTTACTGATTACCTAACATTACTTAGCCCTTTTGTGCCCCCTCAGTGTTAGAAGTTAGTAGGCCTACTCCCTCATGGCTATGTCACAGGACGCTCAGAAAAGCTTTTTATCATCATATTGAGACCAAATATACATTAATATTCACACCCATGTCCCCTCTGTAGCATTAATGATGCTAATAAACAGATATATGTAGTAAGCGCGTAGATTTGACTATTTGTAGAGAAGTGAAGTGATTATTTACATATTTACAAAACGTTTTCAACATACAGCAGATGATGGATGCTTTAAGAATAAACTTAAAAACAGTGTTTCTTTTTAGGATTTATCACAGAACTGGTGGATCAGACTGGTTTAGTTGAAGTCCGCATACCAGCTGGGGGCGGTAAAGCACCATTTCGTTGTTTGCCTCCATAAACCAAGAGGAAGAAGAAGAAGAGCGAGGTAGTGATGTGCCATGGAGACTCTGCGGGTGCTGGAGCTCTACAGCGGGATCGGAGGGATGCATTATGCGCTACAGGGTGAGCTGCCCGGTGTTCATGCTCTCTCTCTCTCTGCCGCGTTGTGTTTTACCGGAGCGGACCACAGTGCGGTCAGACCGGTGTCCCTGTCAGCAGGAGACTTCACCTCTCAGGCTGTCAGGCAGTAGAAAAGCTGGATCCAAAGGTCCGGACATACCGCACTAAGCTGAATGTCTTTTGTAGCGTGAGGATCCTCAGCGGAGGGTTACCATGAAGAGCTGTAGTCAGAGTGTGGCAGCTCGTGCACGGGGAGCGTTTCTTTTGTGGCAGTAAAGCAGCAGAAGTTGTCGTGCCTCTGAGGAGCGCGAGGGAAAGTGCTCTGTAATGTCAGTTCATCTCGACCCTCGAGCTCTTTAACCGAGGATGGACTGAAGGAACTCACGTGTATTCAAATTGCTCGCCCGGCGTAAAAGCCAACAGTTTTCTAGCTTCCGGGTTTGCTTCCGCGTTATGCCTCACTGCACATGCGCATTAGTGTTGTTGTTTTTTCCCAAAACTTTCTTTATTTACAACATGAGGTATGTTAACAATCATACAAAAGCAGTAAAACAGTAAGAAGCAACTTTGTACAAGCCAGAGGAGTCCAGAGTCCAGTCTTTGTGTCCTTTTAGAGTTCAAATAAGATGTACTGCTTTAAAATACTGAAAGTCTTTGTAGCCTTTTTGTTCTTCACATATTCGATTAAAGTGCTATACTGTTTGAGTTCAACAGCAAACCCATGAAAGCAGGTTTGGAGCCAGAACATTTCAGTTTGTGGATGTGGAATTTACCAAGAATGATGAGAAGCTGAATTATATAGTTAATATTACTATCCAACCCGCCAAGCACAAAATATAACATCACATCAAATACATGAATCTCTGCATTAGTAACTGTTTTATTAATACAATATTTATCTAGATACAACAAGCCTGTTTCCACTGTAAATCACAGGTGATAGAAGACCAAAAGGATGTTGCTGCAGGAGGTGTAACACAGTCCGAAGCTGATGTGTGTGTTGCACAGTTTATTTAGAACATCAGTATCTCTAATAACAATGTGTTTGTTCTCACTTCCTGTGAGATTACCATTCTTTAAAAAATGAAGAGTACCTGTGGGAACTGCATCAAAAATGACATGTCAATATGACAGTTACACACCATTTTTCTTTACCAATTGAGCAACTAACAAAATCCCACTGTGAAACCATGAGTGATAAAACAGTGATTTATTTTTGTATAAAATATCCTTATTATTCCAGATAAAGTCTGTGAAACTAATGTCCAGGCTAAAAGAGCTTGCCTATGAGAATTAGCCAGTTTGACTGAGATTTTATCAACAGAAAAATTGCATTTTAACAAAAAAATCAATGCCACCAGTAGAATTAAATAAATATGCGAGAAAAGTGTTCCAGATGCTGTTGAGATTCTTTAAAAATTCTATAATCCACTTAATCTTAAAAGTAGCCTATTATTCAAGATATTGAAATCTAAGACCTCAAGACCATCTGCTACCTCTAATAATGTCTTTTCCAAGATGATGGGTTTTTTCCTCCTTATCCAACTCCTTGGTAACATTAGTTGGGATACTGAGTGATAATGAGACATAGACTGATCTGGATATTCCTTCTGTTTTGGATAGCAGGACCCTACTATATATAGAAATATCTTTCATTAACCACAAATTTAATTTCAATTTAGTTTTTTCAATGCGCATTAGTGTTTCTCCCTCAGGCTTTACAGTGGGGTGACGTCACGCTTTTCTAGGCTCTGGGAAAGTTGTACAACAGTCAAACCTCCGTGGATGAAACATTAGCACTAAGAAGAGCCGTCAGATGTCTCTCTCACGCTGCTGGCCTCTGGGACATATTGGGACCAATCTGTTGAGCTTGAACTCAGCGTGCACTAATTGTTCTTTTAACGATGCTCTTCTGTATGAAAGGGTTGCTAGATCATGACAGCACGTGTAGTGTTTGTTAACCTCAATGTTACTAAATGATTTTACATAAAAATGTAGATTTGAATGGAAGGCCTGCCATCATGTTGGTGCTGCGTTCGTAAGCAACTTTTTGACATGAATTCTACGCACAGTTTTATAAATGAGGCCCCATGAGTCAGCGGGCAGCCAGATCCTGTTAGTGGACCTTAGTTTACGAAAGCAAATGAACAGGGCAGAAAAGAACAGGGATGAATTAGACAACTGTGTGTGCAGGGGTTTGCTGTGGAGCTGAGAATTCAGGCATGTAGTGAGACAGCTAAATGATGTTCATCTTCATCTGAAGCTTATAATCTGTTCTTTCCCCCCTCCAGAGAGTGGCATACCCGTCCAGGTAGTGGCTGCCATCGACATAAACACCACAGCCAATCAAATCTACAGGCACAATTTCCCCGACACCCCCCTCTGGAACAAGACCATCGAGGTGGGTGACAGTGGAGGCTCTGCAGTTCAGTTTGTCTCTTTGCATGTGACATGTTAAGAGAGGCTCCAGCCTGCCTGTGGTCCTTCACAGGAACAAGTGTGTATTGGGGATGAAGGGACAGACCAACTTAATTCAAATACACACACGTGGGGGTGTTAATGAATCACACATTAAAACCAGTACTCATTTTTCACTGTGCAGTGTTTATAACTTTTTAGATCTCTGACTTGTTTTTTATTTTTTTATTTTTAGGGCATAACAGTAGAAGACTTCAATAAATTGTCTTTTGACATGATTTTGATGAGCCCTCCTTGCCAGCCTTTCACCAGGTAGGTCCTACGTGTTTTCTGTTGTGATCCAATAGAACCTCAGTTGTGGAGTGTCTGAGTCCAAGATGACCAGGTCTTTGGGCAGCGAGGGGATTTCTCCCTCAAATGCTTCAGTGAAAATTACTAACGAAATGTATCACAGTAATGTGTTCAACATATAGGCTATTCTTAGCAATACCAATATAAGTAGGATTGCTGTATTTTTGGATGATTTAATATGTGACAGGAATGAAGTGATTGCATTGTGTTTTGAGGTTCTTTATGATTTGACAGATTGTGATTTTATCACTTGGTGCTGGAGACATCAGATTAGTTTCTCGTTGATTTCTTGTTCTTTGAATGCTGCAGTCACACTGACAGCGAGCAGGGATGAGCCGGAGGCAGCCATCAAAGAGCGGAAATCATCTCGCCTGGTTTACTCAAAAAAAAAAAATCAACCAAGCAATCCAACAAACAGTCGGATCTTTAACATGGTAAACCGAGGCATGCTGGTTGCTATGGGAACATTGTGGAGTTCTCATTGACTCACTTATCTGCTCCAATCTCCAGCTAAATAAGAAGTTTTCAGATCGACATTAACAGTGAAGAGTGAAACCCAAGCGTCGTATGTATCACGTTAAAGGGATTACATGCCTGAAGTTACTTTACATTTCATCATAGCTGTGCAGTCAGACGTCTCTTAGGCTCCAAAATCATTTCAATTCACTGAAACAACCAGAAAAACAGAAGCACCTCAGTGTTTCTGTGTGTCCACCATCCTTTTTTACTTTTTAATGTATATTTTCATATTTCAGCAACTTTGTCTGTACCAGCTTGCACTCCTCTGCTTGATTTGCACCTTTTTATATCTGTCTTGTCCTTTTTCAGTTTTTATTATTTACTATTTAACACCTCAGCCATCTTACTGTCTCTTTGTTAAATATATCACTATCAGTTTCTTCTTCTTTGTTTCTTCTCTGTGCAGGATAGGACTACAGGGTGACATTGCTGACCCCAGAACCAAGAGCTTCCTCTACATCCTCGATCTTCTGCCAAGGTCTCCAGATTGAGCTTTTTATTGCCTGTCTGCCTATCTCGGTCATCATCGTTAAACATCAGACGGGTGATCAATGATTCATTTATAGATCTCACATTGAAACTGACTTTACAAAGTGCTTCACAATTCAGGATCAAATTAAAAGATCGTTAACGGGGAAATGAGGGTTCAAATGTAGATAAAAAAGATCAAATTATTTCACTCAAATAATTGAAAAGTAAGTTTATAAAAACAATCTTTTGTTTGTGATACCGCTGCCGAAGCCACACATGAATACGTCTTCCTGATCTCGACCCCGTTCAGAAAGCACCTCAGTTTCTGCGTTTATGACGTCATCATTTGTTTTGCATTGACCATTTCTGGATTGTGGGAGTGTAGCGGGCGAGGTAAGAGGTGTGGATCCAAACACGGCTCTCTAAATGAGGCCTCAGGTCTGCTCTGGATACGTTAACATCGTTTCTGTCAGTAAACCCTCTCATGCTTTCTTCCTGTGTGACGATGTGTGTCCAGGCTGTGCAGGCTGCCCCGCTTCATCCTGCTGGAGAATGTGAAAGGCTTTGAGAGCTCCTGTGCCAGGTAACCATGGAGACAGCAAGGGTGTATGAGAAGGCCTGAAAGGTCACCATGTCAGTAGGCAGCGACATGTACAGTAGGCAGGTAGTAAATGATTTCTTATCAACAAATCCTAATCAGTGATTGAAGTACAATGTCTGCCGATGGAACAATCTGCGAATGCCCCATATAAGAGAAAAGTTTGCATGCATACGTTTGCATTATGCATCATGTGCATTATAAAATCTACTTAATTAGAACATCCTCAAACATCCATTCATCAGTGTAATGGTGAAGACATTTCATTTGAGAGTTCATCTGTCCTCATATTATACTTCTATTCTCCAGGGAACGTTTGGTGAAAACACTGATGGAATGTGGATACACTTTCCAGGAGGTCATGGTCTCACCCACCAGTGTAAGAAAGACGCACTGTATGACTAATGCCATCAAATACATCTGTACCATGGAAGTTATACATGGTAAGTTATATTTATATCACTGTCATTAATCCAGGTTGGGATCCCAAATTCAAGACTGCGTTATTTCCTGCTTGCTAAGATTTCCACAGAAAACTCCAGCACCAAGACAAGTTCACAGGTGAGGCTCGCTGACAGCAATCCTGCTATCATGAAATGTATCAAAGAAACATTGCAGTGCTAGTTCCAGTGTCCCTGTGCCCAGTGACCCTTTTGGTGCAACATCTAGTGAAAATCTGCCATGTCTGTAATTGTTTAGTTAAGTAAATACTGCAGCAAAAATGGCCTAATGTACATAAACTCCGCAGAGGAAGCAAAGAAGTGTCATACGAGGAAGAAAACAAAACCGAGCTTATGAGCGGCACAACATTACGAGTTGTTTGGTGAACTGAACAAATTTCAAAGGTGATGGGTGGAAAATATTCAGTGCCCTAAAAGGGAGGCAACCCTTCCACCACAGAGCAGCATGTTTTATATATGTTCCCACCAGTACTACTAACCAATGCTCATATGTACATTTAAAGGGTTAATGGTCGCTGTAATCCTCTTGTTCACACTGAGATCCCTTCCTAAAGCAATTTCACTGTGTGTGTGATGGGGACAAAATGTGCCCATAAGTTCAGTTGGAACTGACATGAAGCTTCACCAGTGTGGGTATAAAACAAAGTGGGTATAAAATAAAATGGGTATAAAATGAAGTGGGCTTAAAACGAAGTGGGTATAAAATAAAATGAGTGTGGAGTACAAATATACTGTATACTACAATATATATTCTATGGTATTCAGCTGCTCCATGATCCACCACTGCTGTAAAAGAAACCTGAATGTGGTTGTCTGCTCTGTCTCTGCTCTGGGAGGCGCTGTTGAATGACATAACAAAATCAGGACATTCATGGCACCACAGTTACAAAGACACATATTTTTTCACTTACCTCAATTGTTACCTAGCCTGGGACAGTTTGGGCTCATTTGTCCAGCTTTTGACATATCTGCCTCATATTTCTGCCTCTACACTAATAATGTTGAAGGGAATGGAAATTCAGTTGTTCTGCTCACTGAAAAATGATATTTAAAAAATTCAAGGTGTCACTGTTAATCTGGATTATCAACAGGACTCAAGAAATTGTCCTTATGTAATGTGTTTTTTGTAATTTGGGTGAAATGAGCCTTGAGGAAACCGAGTTTGTTGGGTATTTGATTATATTGGGACCCCATAATACCACAGTGGCCGTGTGTGTATTGACAAAGTATGTGATCTTAATCTTAAGATTTTAGATGCTGAGAGTGATTCCCCTGAGCAGCCCACAGTCTTGAGTCCTCCCTGCACAGGTGCCTGCCAGCCAGAAGAGGAAATGCAGGGGGCTCATGTCCTGTATAAACTAGAGACAACAATGGACGCCCAGAGGAAGATGAATCAGAACAAGGATCTCTCTGTCAGGCAGATCCAAGACTACCTGGAACCACAGATGGAAGTAAACATGGAACACTATCTCCTTCCCCCTAAAACACTGCTGCGATATGCTCTGCTCCTGGACATTGTTCGGCCCACATGCAGGAGGTCTGTCTGCTTTACCAAAGGGTGGGTACAGTAACCGTCCTCATCCCACCACCTTCACTTGTCTCATTATTAGTATTGCAGTAATACTTTTTTTGCTGCCATAGCACTGGCATTCCAAATTCACATGTTAAAGGCAAAGCAGATTTTAGATCAAAGCTCAGTGAAAGTGTTGACCATCAGCCATTTACTTAATGCCAGTTAAATGCTTGAAATTCAATTTAATAGACTTGTCAAGCCAAATAATAAATAATATGTATTCACTTAAAGTGAATAAATCATTGAAAGCAAATGTAAATGACCAAAACTACATTTACAATATGCCCCTCTCCTAATCTCAAGCTTTTACTGCTAAAGGCTGTAGAGTAGGGCTGGTCACAGGCGGAGGTATGTGGATCTGCTCAAAACGGCAACAACCAACAAAAAAATCTTTTTTTCTTTTTAAATTTCCTCTCTTTGTTTTGGTCCCTCCGTCTTTACTTTGGCCCGTTTACATTTGTCATTTTAAGTGTCCTGTGTCCGGATAAAATCCAGATGTGATTTAATACGCTTCTGTTTACACTTATATGCGTCTCCGTTGGCCAGGTCACAAATCTGATTGCAATCCATTTTAGCTTCCCCGGCTACATGTAAATGAGGGCTCTAATCCAGACCAGATGGTGGTGGTAATGCACCTAATGGCTAAAAAAACGCCAGAAATGAATAACTTGTGCACTTCAGCAGTTTATTTACAACAAAAACATTTTAGCTGGGCGGCTCCCTCCCCCACACATATCACTGAACTGGCTGAACTGATCAAAGATCAGATGAACACTACAACAGCATGTTGTGTTTTCTGTCTGACCGCATGTGTTGAAATTGCAGCTTTCTTGACTGTAATGAGAGGGGGTGGGCACTAACTTCAGCTGCCATTACCACAGACAGCCCCCTGAAGGCGACCTCCACAGACCACTTACTGACATGGTTACATTTGGGTGGAGTCAAGATAATGTATGCCTCTTGGAGGGAAGGATGCATTTATCCTTTTCAACATCTGGCTAAAAACCATCTGAACTAGAGGTCTTCAAAATACCGAACCCGAACCAGGCGTACATAAATACATTTAAAAAAAAGAGAGAACTGATCCGACAGGAACCCGAGCACAGCCAGACCTGATCCACATAGATCAGAGTATAATTCTAACAGACAGAGAGAGACCGGCAATGCAGCAGCATAATGAGCAGCGATTATAACGTACCATATGATCAGAGCTGATAGTCTGCTGGGATCCACACTAGTATTAGACATATTGACACACAGACCCGAGTCTGTCTCATTACTGTTAAAATGATCCTTCTGTAATGCTGTTATGTGACTGTGTTGACGTGTTCTATCCGTAGCTATGGGCGGTACGTGGAGGGAACTGGCTCAGTACTGCAGTGCTGCATGGAAACAGAGGTAGGTTCTGGCTTCAGTACAGGCATCAACAGCCAAGGACAATGTCTGAGGTGAAAGTCTTAACACTTTACAGCGAATGTACACAGCATCACAGCACTAACAGTAGGGTATCCAAAACTCATTGTAGACTTGCACAGTGTTGCATCTGCACCATGATAACCCTGGTGAACATGGGTATGCAACAGCAATGTAAAAAACATGGTTCATCTTTTACAGAGTGTGCTGTTCTGCTGTCATCCATTCATTCAACACAGAAGAAATGTGGCATACATGACTGACACATCCCAGCTCGGATTAACCGGCTCCTGCTGAGGAACAGAATAATGCCAGTTTCCTGTTAGTGTGTTTGAGGCTTTTGCTTCGTGTGCTCTGCAGATGGAGAGTGTGTTTAGAGGTCTGGAACAGTGCTCTGAAGAGGAGAAACTCCAGCAGCTGTTGAAACTGAAGCTCCGTTATTTCACTCCCAGAGAAGTCGCCAACCTCATGGGCTTCCCTCAAAGCTTCTGTAAGTCAAAAACCTGCCAGCCCCCAAAATCAAGGATTGTCTGAATTTCTCTCAGCAAGCCCACCTCTGATGGAGAGTCAGTGTGTTCTTCAAGGTCACTTCTCAAAAACTCCTGGTAGAGCAGGCAGGAGTTTAAACTACTTTTTAAATCTGTTAGTCTGACTGTTGGATGAAATCATAGTCTAAATGTCATATAGAGCTTTTTTTTATACTGTCTGATGAATTGCAAACCCAAGTGTTTACACGTTTTCAAAATGTATTTAATGTATTTTGCAGCCTTTCCGGAGCAGATCCCCACCAAGCAGCAGTACAGAGTCCTAGGAAACAGCCTGAATGTTGTGGTGGTGGCCAGACTCCTGCAGCTGCTGGTCTCCTAGCACTGGACACGGTGGAGGAGGAGTCGTGCTATTTGTCGTTGTGGATGATATTACAGAGTGCTCTCTGCCCAGTGGCTGTGTTTGTGTAAATGCTGGTCAAACACTTACACTGAACAGTGCAAGGGGCTTTTTTTTTTTTACATGTCNNCCCCCGCTGCCCTCTAGTGGAGTGTCTGCGTTTTGACAAGTCTGTCACTGCAAGTCATTTATGGTGAAGGTCTGCTCAGGGTGTGAAGGCTGGCCCTTATCTGGACAGTCTATTGTGGTTTTAGTCTTGGGCATGGAGCTATAAAACATAATGCAGGAATTTAGTGGAATCAACAAATCTTTTCTCATTAACTTAACGTAAATATAGAAGTTTTATTAATTTCAAGTTAATTCAACTTAAAGTTTCTAGTTTTTATTTTCAGACTCAGCTGAGTTGAATGAATGTACTACTGAGAGTTCAATAAACGTATTAAATGAAGTTTCTAAAGAAACAGGATTAGCATATTAGCAGGCTTCCCAGCATGCATTGTTTGAGGTTTGACACCCCTCTTTTTTTATAGAAGAAAATGCACATGATGGATGCTGTTGTAACTTCTTATTGATA
>NTHP01000116.1:919672-948741 GCA_003416845.1 Oplegnathus fasciatus | reverse complement strand
TGTGTGTGTGTGTGTGTGTGTGTGTTAGAAGATGGCAAATGAGTAAATAATGATGGTTATACACATTGTAAGTGCATATAAAACACTTTGTACACTGTGTAATACTGGTCAGGATTATGATGCTTGTTATATATGATGCCGGGTGTTCAGGGTAGTTACTGACACAACCACTAGAAGTTACCAAAGTGAGAAGATTTTAAATCCTACACATAATAAAAAAACAGTAATAATGATGTAAAATGGTGCATGATCAAGAATAGTAGGAATAATAATATTGAGAATGTCATATTGTTCAATACCAAAAGCAATACTCATGACAATCATTTTTAATTGTGGTCTGTTATAAATGATTATGATATTATTGTATTTATTCAGAAATCATTGTTTAATGAGTTAAATCTGAAATAATGAGGCTTTTTGAATGTTTAAATTTCGATGGTTGCTACAGGGCCACTCTATTCTGCTGAATTAAATGGATTTTCATTAATAATTTTAAACCAATGAATTGAAGTTTTAAAATTCAGATGGTGGCTGCAGCACCACCACCATTAATCAGAATCATTTGGATAAGACTGCACCATTCTACTAAGTTTGTTGTTGATTTTTAGTCTTGGTAAGGGACTTTTTTATATTGAAGAAATGAAAGGGAAAAACTTCGATGATTCATTCAAAAATTCGGACTGACGAAATCGTTTCAAAAAGTTCCACCTGCAGTCAGTGTTGAAAATAATTTTATTAAAATCTATTATGAGGACCATCTGCACAGTGGTAACCCACTTCAGAGGTCACACGAAGCAGGTTACTCATCTGCTACAATCATGTGAGGCACATTCTCACTCAATAAAGTTAACCAGCTTTGCTTAAATTCGATGCTCTTTATGGTTGTACTGTCCGGTCAAAGTCTTGGCAGTGAACATTAGAGTGTAGCAGCACGTCAAACCCCAGCAAAGTTGTTTAGAGTGTCCGGGAAGCACATCTCTTCTCTATGGCTGGGACTCTGCGGCTCTCGTGGCTGTTCTTCATACTCATTTTCCTCCTGGTGGGACTGCAAGGAGAGCAAAGGGACACAGCACAGAGACCAAACCAGAGGGACGTTAGCAATGACCAGTGAGTTGAGATCCAACAGGGGTGTCTTATATCTGGATTATTCAGAGATGATGGGCTCCACCAGTAGTACTCATCTTACATATTGCTTTGTTATATTTAACTGCTGGTTCAGTATATAAAATGAGTGAGCCCCTCACTAGATTTACCATGTTTTTGCCATCTTATGCAGAGAATAAGCCAAAAAATATATATATATAAATAAAATATAGTTTCCCAATTAGTCTTTAATATCCATCACCTGTCAAATGTTATGCTGTGCACTGTTAGCTTTTGGTCTATTTTTATCTATGTATTAGTTACAAGTATAATGCTCAAAAACTCCCAAATGTTAGGTTGGATTTCTGCCTTGGATGAGCCTACTTCCAGTTGAACTAAAAATATATATATTATTGGATTATTGTTGGGTTTTTATTCCACTTAAAATTGATTTTTTGCATGGCACCCACTGATTCTAGACCTTCAGGGAAATAAGGGAAAATGATAAATTCTCTGAATATTATATGAATTTAATAGTGCCATTCCTGATAGAATGTGTTTTTTTGTAAAAGCGTACCTTGAATCTATTTTATGACCATTTCTCTCTGCGAAAATATATCAGCACAGTGTGTTGATGGGATTTTTGGTGATTTGACCCCGTAGGCCTCGTATGCTGTCAGATAATGGTCACCTTGTCTTCACAACTGGTGACCATAAAGAGATCCGCTTCCAGACGTCAGCATCAGGCCGCGTTAAAGTGGATAATGAAGACCTTACCCAACTTTTGAGCCAGGTAAGCTTCGACTTGTTCCATAACTAACAAACACGTGCACACTTGATTTGATGGAATACAATAGTCCAATGGTTCCGAAGAAGTTTGATGTTCCCAAACATTCTCCAAGAATAACCTCGCAATAAGAAAATAAAAACATGTTGATGCAATAAAGTGATGCAGAATAATACAGAATAACTTTAAAAGCATAAAATCCACATGAGAGAGACAAATCAATGTGCTTCTCTTCCACCACAGAGGTATCTGTCCCCTGTGCGTACAAAGAACAATATACCTATCCTGTATGGAATCCATTCCTTCCCTCCAGTCAGTTTCTATTTCCTAAGCAGAGTTTGTTGTCCAACCATTACAGCTGCTATCTCCACTTCTTAAATGTTCTGGTCACCTTGACACGCTTAGTTATTTTAGAGCTCCTGTTCTAATCTGTGAGGTTTGGCTTTATTTGTTGAAACAAGAGATGTGGTTGGACGAGCCAGGAAATATTCATGTCCTATGTACATAGCTGCCTCATTATAACTTCTTATCAGCTTTTACACAAACTAAAAGCCTGCTGCGCCTCATATAAGACTATGAATGATTAACAATTTGGGAAGCAGACACAGCAGTTTGGAGAGGACCAAAGATCAGGGGCCAGGCGCATTAGAGTCAAAGGGCCAGATGGGCCCTCTTCTGCAGATAGAAGTCAACTTTTGACTTACACTGAGACTTAAAATTGATTTTTTATACATGAGAAGACAAGTTAAAATGACCTCAACTTGTCTTCTCAAGTTCAGTCAACTTAAAATTTTAAGGCAGCCCGGACACTAACTTTTTTAAGTTAAAACAACTAGTCTCTTTTTACAGTGTTCAAAATAAGATCAAACACACATTGAAAGGTTAAGTAGAAACAATAAAATTCTTGCTCATGTTTAATTACCGCAGCTACGTGCTCTCCACCACAGAGCAGCGTGCTCCTCAGAAGCTGGATTCATTCACAGTAAAACACTGCAAAAAACTTTTATTTCTTTAGTAAACATCTGGAGGAAGATTTAGATGGTTGACAGCCGACATTAATCCAGCTGACTAAAAGTAATGATACATTCACAGTCCTTGATAGCCTTGTGTTACATCAGCTTACTTTTTATCAGTGTGGCCTGCATGTTTTCCTGGTTTGTCCCGGCTCATTTATGATTATAGATGAATTTAGTCCATAAATGAGTTTCTTCCAAGAACGTCAGATAACATTACTGACAGGAACATAAAGTTTCTGAATGTCAGTCTGGATGAAGTTCACTCACAGCTCTGCCTTTTGTGCTGGTATTGCCGAGGCTTGACAGGCAGGGTGAGGTCTCTGGCTGTCCTGGTATTACCTCTTCCAGCATATTAAAAGCCAGCAGTGGTCTCTCCAGAGCAAGACTGCTTGCCTTAACAGTAAAAACTGAAGCGAACAACGACAGTGCATGTAGTATACAGTTAATAAAATAAGTGAATGAATTCCACAAAGGCAAGTCACTTCTCCTTCTCGCATCACTTCTTCCCTGTATTTCAGGATACTTATAGCTGTTTGTAGGTGCTGCAGCAGGGCACCCACAGCAACATAACACCACCCAAAATGACGTTTCTCCCCTCAGAAGAGAGTCATCAAAGTCCAACTACTAGACATGGGTGGGAGACGTACTCAGAGCTTTGACTTCAGTAAAAGCAGCAATACCACAGTGCAGAAATACTCTGTTACAAGTCAAAGTCCTTTTGCTTATTAAAAAACATTAAAACGACACAAGTATTAGCGTCAAAAATACTCATTATGCAGAGTGTGCCATTTTAATTATATTACTGGATTATAATTATTGATATGTAAGCATCATTTTATTGTTGCAGCTGCTTTATACACTGCTGGGTAGCTTAAGCCATGAAAATACATTATCGTTTATTTTTTATTATATTTTGTATGATTCATCTGAATCTACAAAGTACAAAGCAGCATAAAATGGAAATACTCAACTGTGCTAAATTACAGAGTAAATGTACTTTGTTACTGCTGCCAGATGAGTTCAGATTCAGGGTCCAGATAGGAAGAACATCTTCTGGTAATGTGTCATTAGTTAGAAATGAATAACTGAAGCTATGAGCTTAGAAATGAGGGCAGAGGGGAGTAAAAGTGTCAGTGGAGCCACTGAAGTGCAAATACGTGTCAACAAGACATGCTGGCTGCTCTGTGAACTGTACATATGCACAGCAGTGCTTTGAGCTAAATCCTAATGTCAGCATGCTAACATACTCACAATGACAACATTAATATGTTTAGCAGCATGTCTGCATGCTAATTAGCTCTAAACACCAATTGCAGCTGAAGCTATTGGGGATGTCATTCATTTAGCAGGTATCTGCTCATAAACCAAAGCCTGGAGAAACTGTACTTTTGACCTGATGACGGTGCTGATGAAAAGTCACGGAATCACCAAAGTTAATTACATTCTTCCTTTGGGGAAATGAATGTCTGTAATTTAAAGGAAATACATACAATAATTGTTGGGACATTTCACTCAAACCCACATAATTACCACTAGAGGAAAAGTCCAGATGACCAGAGTCAGTAGGTTTGATCCACTGGGCACCATGGCTCTGTGTACCATGGTACCATGGTGGGGAGTCCCAGGCCCCCCTAGTTTTACATTATATATTTACATTTTAAAACTTTTGAAAACTGTCATTTAGTTAAATGAATAGATTAGATGGATGTGTCACAAATAATAAATTGTGTCCAAATTCAACATAAATAATAAAATACTACAAAATAAGGAAATATGAAAGAGAAATCTTCCATTCATGTACACAAATAATTCACACTGTGTTTTAAAGTGATAAACCACAGAGTACTCATTTATTTCATTTACAAGGAGGATTTCTTCAGGAACAATTTTGTCTTTTGTATACTGAAGTGTCTGTATATGTACTGTGTGATTTCAGATCAAAACCAACAAAGAAGAGATTGATGACATTAAGACTCACGGAGGTGGAGTTCCACCTGATGTCACCAACAAACTAAACCAGCTGGATACCAAGGTAGGACACTGAGAGCTATCACAGTCACATTTTAACAATACACAATAGCACAAACATGTTGCTTAATCATTTACTGTTATTTTATATACTTATTTATTTTTACTCATGCAACTCATTTGCATTTTCCCAGCTATGAATTATTCTGATGCCATCAAACAGACTATTGTGTCTTTACAATGAAAGCTTTTTAGATTTCATCTGTCCAAATAACTTTTCTCATTGTGAATGCACTGTACACAGCCGATGTCCTAAAACACATTTCCCATGCTCCTTTCCGTGCTTTCCAGGTGTCAACACTTGAGAATAAAGTGACTACACTTGAATCGGTAAGACATTCAAGAACTGTATGTTGTAATGGCTCAAACTCAAGACTGTACCATACGTATCGTGGTTCTCTCCTTGCCTCTCGTTTGTCCTCCAGACGGTCCAGAAGGTGTCTTGCAGCAGTAATCCCTGTCAGAACGGAGGAACATGCCTGAACTTACTCAACTCATATCACTGCATGTGTCCCAGCAACTGGGCTGTGAGTTCCATACTGTCTCTTACGTTATGGGGGTGCTTATTACAGTTGGCTGTGTATTCCTTGTAGGGGGGGGAATCCAGTGTTGAATGACAAATGTCTTAAAATAGTAGTTTGTGTATGTTTGTTCTGCTCTATTGTCAATAAAAAATATAACGCTGATCTGTTCCTGTCCAGTGATGACACATGTTTCTCCCATTCCTTCCTCTCTTGCTCTGTGTGTGTGTGTGTGTGTACCAGGGTCCTAACTGCGCAACAGACGTGAATGAATGTCAGGTGTATTCGGGAACATTTCAAAGTTGTCAGAATGGAGCGACCTGTGTCAACACCCCTGGATCATTCACGTATGTCTTAAGCTTCCCATAATACTCTGTTGTTGTGAATGCAGTGTTATTGTTTGTTTGTTGAATACTATTAAGAAATGTGTGTACTTTGTGGAAAACGGAGTGATACAAATAAGTTGATTTTCAGTCTGGCCGTGCTGCTTTCACCTGCCCTTCATAATGGCAAAAAATGCACAGAATATCTGAACTTTGTACTGTTTAGTGTTTACCAAAGAAGCTTAACTCACACAGTAAACTTTACACTTGCAAGTAGATGATCACAACAAGGCAAACAATTCTGACTGAAAAGGGAACACACCTTTTCAATTTAAAACTACAAATAAACTGAAATAGATGTCTGGAATAAAAAAATGAATAAAAGCCAAAATGGCACTTACTATGTGGGGGGCATATTGTTACAGTCAGCACACATCCTTTTTAACTTTCTTCTCTTTTTAACTGCCTCTTTGTGCGCTGTGGCCTCGAGGAGAAACTTTGTGTGAATCACTGTATATTTCAGTGCATATATGTAGATTCACATGCTTGAACAGAATACTACTGTACATGTTTTAATTAAATGTGAATGTATTTTATCTGCTCACTGCCACTCTAAATTGGAGATTTTGCAGTGAATGGTAAAATCAGTCACTTTTACCTACCACCCCAACTTCATATCAACTTTATTAATTATATAAATAATTTATAATAATAATAATATAAAACTTTTTAAACCACGAACACAATTGACCTTTTTTTGTTGTCTTATACTTTTGCGCCCCCCACCATAAGCTTTTATCATCTTTACCACATCACAGTAACTGACCTCTCTGCCCACAAGAAGCTTGATCGTGGAAGTGGCTGCATGTCTTCTTGTTTAATCTCTCAATTTATTTATGAATCAGTCTTTGTTTACTAACTTACTCCTTGCTACAGCTACCATTATCATATCTGAATGATATTTCTTTTTGTGTGCAGTTGTAGCTGTTCTCCAGAATGGTCGGGGACTCTCTGTACTGTGCGTTATGATGACTGCAGGAATGGAGGACAGGACCTGTGTGTACATGGCACATGCATTGACGCAGACCGGCTTGTACCTGGACAGGTAATCAGTCACTTAACTAGTCTACTTAACACAGTGAACATATATGTAGCAGAATCCACACTATCAATTGAACAGAGAGCGTGAAAATCCACACTATTACATTTAGACTGAACTTACTACCCGCCCAGAGCACCTCTGAGTGGACCAATCATTTCAACAAAGAGAAAATGTAGATTTATACTTTCTTTCAGGGTCAAAGTTATAATTATCATAATTATAATAATTATTGGATATTACCATTACAGTAAAATATGTGTTGTATTTCCATGATTCTGTTTTATTGTATATGTGATTTTGGTTGGGTTTTCACAGTGTAAATTTTTTTTCCCCAATTAACAGCCTAAATACCAGTGCATTTGTGAGAGTGGCTGGGAGGCTCCAGCTGGGAACCCAGCCTGTGTGGCTGATGTTAATGAGTGTAACCTACCTAACAAACCTTGTTCCGCCAACCCTATTGTTCCCTGCTACAACACCCAGGGTTCCTTCTACTGTGGAGCCTGTCCTGCTGGTAACACTCAACAACACAACTCATACTGGGCTCTTGTTTTGAATGCAAATGCTGGGGTTGGCTGATTTTTCTGACTTTGGGACCAGAAGCACAAGCACGTGGAGTATTTAGCCACACAGCAGACTACTACTACTACTACTAGTATTATTAGTATTATTAGAAAAAAATCTAGCTCATACTGTAGTTTTGTGAATTGCCACTCTGTGTGTGTATAGCTGTGCATGTGAATGTGGTTTAATGTAAAGCCTGAATAAGTGGAGATTTGTTCTAATTACTATTGATATGTCTCAGGTTGGCAAGGCAATGGCTACAGCTGTCAGGATGTGGACGAATGTCAGACCAGTAATGGCGGCTGCTCCACCACTCCCATGGTTCAATGCCTGAACACCATGGGCTCCTTCCACTGTGGTCCCTGCCCTCCAGGTATGAGGGGAGAAAAAGACAGTTACAAATGTAACTACAGTTCCGGATGACCGGCAGGGACATACATAATGTGCATGCACAGACCTTATAACAACAAAGTCACACATGTGACCTTGGTGACGCAAGTGACCTTATAAAGGAGCCTGACAGCAGTCGTGTCCTACAATATCTTCTCCTCAAGATTCTGAATGACAATGAACTCTGGCAGTCGTTCAGAATTCATAGAACTGTAGTTACATTTGATACTCTTAATACTCTTTTTCATTCTACCCGGCCGCCAGAGACAGTATGTAATACCTGGATGACTTATACCATCAAGGTCACAAGGAATCTGTACTCAACGTGCCTCAGTTGCAGAGTGAAGATGCAGACAGCGTTGCCACAGGATGAGGGACAACCACCTCAACCCTGTTGAAGTTGGCAAAGGTGCAGAATGAAGCCCTACAGATGTCACTCAGTGGAACACCCTTCAGAGCAGGGTTGATTTCTGTGCGAAAACTACCAAATTGATAGGCTGATTCATGTGTAAAGCTGAAAGCCTTTTAGGAAGAAATGAGGGGTTGGGCCATGAGGGCCAGACCCCACCAGAATTCCAACACAAACACTCCCTGGCAACAGAAAAGACATGAAGCTCACTAACTCGCATCTTGGATACAATAACAAGAAGAAAAGAAGTCTTTCCAGACAGCCACCTCAGGTCAGCGTGGTCCAGGGATTCAAATGGTGGTGAACATAAAGCCTCTGGGACAATAGGCAAGTTCCATTAAGGCACAAACACAACATGCAGGGGTCACAATTTCAGAACCCCTTTCAGAAAACAACCCACCACAGCATATGAAACCCTACAGTCTGGTTGCCGACTAAAACCTGCTGAGTTGGCAGCAACATATACCTTAATGGTAATGAGACTGAGAACCTCTGATCCAGAAACATTTGCAACAACCCGTGTAATATAGGCACAGAGCAACACTCTGGGTCCGCACGTTGACCTCTACACCAACCAGAAAAGAGTTTCCACCTGTTGGCATACAGCATTCTAGAAGGGGATTCTTGTGAATTAAGTATGGTCTGAAGAACCCCTACCTGATTGCAGGTACTCAATAATGAGTCTTAAACACAGGATGCCAAATGGGGCCCTCCGACTCCGACAGAAGATCTTGCCTCTGTGGGAGAGGCCAAAGCACTGCATTTAAAAGCCAACAGATCACGGGGAACCGTATCCTCCCTGGCCAGTTCAGAGCTACCAGCAACATTGTGTGTTTGCGTCTGTCTATCAGATTTCGGCACGAATAGTGGGACCAGACGCAAGGCATACAGAAGCAGCATATCAGGTCACTTGCATCACCCAGGTCATACATGTGACAATGTTGGTATAAGACTTCAACCTCCTGTGCATGTGTGTGATGGATAGCTAATTAAATGATTTCATTCTTCCTTTGGTGGTCAGGAAAAATAAAATAGAAACTCTCTAAGCATTCATTTTATCTCTGTGTTACCCAGCTGCCCTATGTCTACTGTATGTTATGTGATTAACTGATCACCTACTAATGAAACCTGAATTTAAAATTGTAGCATTATAAGCCTTCCCTGAGCTATAGTCAAACTTTTGGGTGACTGACTCTATGAGTGACTCTGAGACCCTGGGTCCTGAGCCCTCAGTAACAGCAACAAACAACCACCACTGCAAAAAAAGCCACAATCTGCCTGATTTTAAAGACAACTCTTGTATTTGTGCAGGTTATGAGGGGAATGGGAGAACATGCACCCAGACCAATATCTGCGCTACCAACAATGGAGGCTGCTACCCATTAGCTACTTGCTCCTCCAGCCCAGGTAAAAACAAACATATGCATGATTGTGTTACTGTGTCTTCTATAGGGGGGATAGGCTAAAGGGGATATTATGTGTGGTTAAACTCATCAAAATTGACATTTGGGATTGCACAAAAATTATTAGGGGAGAGGAGGAATCAGAAAAGGAGAGTTATGGATTTTGTCGATTTGCTCAAAGGAGGGTAGTATGACTTTTATGACGAGCAGGGGAGGGTCTTTTCATTTTTTCTCTCTTTAAATTTTATTTCATTCTTCCCTTATTGATTGTAAAAAAAAAAGAACAGAGATCAAAAAGATGGCTTTTGTGAGTGCCACAGGTAATCAAGGTGAGCTTTGGTCATGCAGAAGACAACAATCCTGTCTCTACATCAGGACTTTATGTTTTTTATTAAAATCAAGTATTAGAAGCAATATGTCACTTTTGGGAAACAGAATGTGGATCTTCATAGTTACTAATCATAGAAATTTCAGCAGAACCATTTTTGGCTAACCTACAGCAGCTCCAATTGTCACTTTATTCTGCAGAACTACAGTAAAGTCAAATTTGTTGTATAAATTTAGCCAACAATATAATTCAAATTCAGTACCACATGTTTCCAAATGATTCTACTAAAGGTTGAATTTCAATGAAACCTGCAACAGCTGTTTTGGAATGTGAATATGATCCATCCTTTAATGCAGCAGTGTTCTCCGGTCCAGATGATCTGAACTCACATACCTCATTGTCTGTTCTTCAGTTAACAGAACTGCTAACAAGACATTTAGAGTTTGGTCTTTACAAATGACCATGTGCATAATACCAAATCGGCTGCTTGCAAAACCAGAACTTATACCGGTACCATGACAACGCAAGGTGCACACAACTGTCTCCCCCCTTAATCATTTACCAGGAGTAATTAAGTTCCATCCATCCATTTTGTGCCAATACCCGAACCACCTCAACTGGCTCCTTTCAACATGAAGGAGCAGTCTACTCCGACCTCCCTCTGGACGTCTGAGCTCGTTACCCTATCTCTAAGGCTGACACCCTTGGGAGGAAACTCATTTTGGCTGCTTGTATCCACGATCTCCTTCTTTCAGTCACTACTCAAAGCTTGGTAAATCAAAAGCTTTGCCTTTCCGCTCAGCTCCCTCTTCACCACAAGGGTCCGGTACGATGCCCACATTACTGCTGACAATGCACCAGTTCACCCTCCAGCCCCCCTTTTTAAAAATGGGAACCTGCCATTCCGCAAGCACTGTCCCCAATGTGGGGTAGGCTTCCCCAGAGTCTTCAAACTCTGCCTCATCCACAGAGGACGTGTTGGGGTCAGAAGTGCTCTTTCCACTGCTCGACAATATCCTCAGTCAGGGTCAGCACTTCTCCTTCCCTGCTGTGCAGAGCATGAGCCAGTAAGTTAAATATTAAATCACAAGTAATTAACGTGTGCTTTAATATTTAATAGTTTGGCTCACCTACCAGGAAACAGTCCCTTTTGAGTCTCCAACGCACCTGGATTGGGGCGTCATGTTATTGGTTTAGTTATGATGGACAGTCAGACATCTGATCTCATACATATCAGGCTACAGCATCATCTGATCCAAAAGTAATGTCTTTAAAGAGCAATAAACAGAAATTAGGCCAAAGCTAAGCTAAAGCTACTACAGAGTGTGAAATATATAGTGTCCTCAAATTCCCACAATGGAATGTGAAAAGTAGTCTCCATGGCATGTACACTACTTTCTGCTAACAATTCCACAATGCAATGCATCACATATGATAGATGCAAAAATTACAGTTGTGTAATACTACACCCGTCAGTGATGACGTAAAATGTAAACGTAAAGTATCGGAAATCTCAATTTAAGGCTCACTATGGAGTAAACTATTGAGGGTCTTTTATATAAGGAATAGGGAATGAGTGAAGCAGTGTCGTGTTAGAAGATTTAAATCATTGTTGAAGGTGTCCACGTTGTGCCAACTGTTTGGTCTGAGTATTTATCTCTACAAACTATACAGTAAATTATGTCCAATTTTTTTAAGTGCAATTTAAGAGTGAGATGTGCAATGTGGGACATGACCATGTCTTCTTCTTCTTCTTCTTCTCCTCACTCAACCCATCCACATCCACCAGGCACAACCCTCCCTGTATGTACTTGCCCTCCAGGCTACACAGGTAGTGGTTATGGACCAACTGGATGCACCGAGACCAGCAACATCTGTCAGACCAACAACCCCTGTGTCAATGGACAGTGCGTGGTGAGTGTGTGTGACTGTGTGTATGTATGCCTGTTCAGACACGGCGGGATGCTGTGTGGCCATTATGACAAAGATGTTGTCTCTTTATGGGACAAGGCTGGTAATAATTTATATTTTCTTATAGTCAACAAAATCCATGAAAAGCCAACAACTAACACTGAGTGTATCTACTAACAAGTATTGTGTGTGTAGCAGAGCCTAATGTATCTTCTTCCTCTGTGCCACAGAGCTCCATTGTTGTGCCAAAACTACTAAAAACACATCAATGAGCCACACTGTTGCACTGGGTGACATGTTCCTTCATTACCATGAACACACACACTGTAGTTTATTTTGACCTTTAACATTTGCTAAAAACAAGTGCGCAGTTTATAAAATTACTGGGCCTTTAAAAAGTGAAACTATATATTTATGAGTTGTGCTTCAACATATAGAATACCTCCAGCCTTAACTCTTAAATGTCAATATAGCAAAAAGACTCTGCACAGTTGTCATTTACCTGTAATTATTTTACAGCATGCTGTCAGATTACTTTGCAAGCATAAAATAGAGATTTTAACTGTCTCAATGCAGCAGCCCTTGTCTTGGAGAAGGGGTATCATTATACACCATGATCAAATTGTGTGTTTTCTGTACAGAAACACAATATAAATGATAATATATAAATGATCATAGAGAGCAGGAGCTGAAAGAATCCAGAATTCCTTTGTAAGAACAAATTCATGAATGTCTGACTGGTGCACTCCTGCTATCACCACCACAGGCCACCACCTCAGCTCCTGGCTACATCTGCAATTGCAACTCTGGCTGGCAAGGAGTAAACTGTGACCAGAATATCAACGAATGCTCGAGCAACCCCTGTCAGAATGGAGGAACCTGCACCGACGGCACTAATGGATTCACGTGCACTTGCACTGACCAGTGGACTGGCCCACTCTGCCAGACCGCGCAGCAAGGTATTAAGATATGGAGTGACTGGGAAGATAAAAAGAGGGGAGGCGAAGGGAAGAAATAAAGAGGGATGGGCTGAAAGGAGGCAGAGAAACTGCAAGGACAAGATGAAGAGAGCAGAATGGATGTGTAGACACACAGGGGGAAAGAAGTTAAGGGACTGGATGGTCTGGTTAACAGACTTTGTGGACTCTGATGAGGGACTGATGGGTAAATATCGGGGCTCAAGACTTTCAGTTTCACATTGACATGATAGTTCAATCTTCTTATGGGGTGACAATATTATTTTGCAACTGTAATCTCCACTTTATGTGTGTTGCACAAGCTCTCTGCCTAGACAACAGACATGCCATCAGTTCCCTTTTGCCCACTCTGAAGAACCTGAAATCCCACACACTGTCGGTCTTGTGCTCACCTAATTTAGTTACAATGTTTAGATCCCAGAGTGCTGTATTTAAAGAAAACGTGGTTTACTGACTGAAATATTGTAACTAAATAACCTAAGTATACATAGGGAGTGACAGTGTGCAGGATTTCTGGTTCTTTCTCAGTTGACAGCAATATTCTTTCATTTTGACGAGACTCCATTTAATCTGATCACAGTTGCATGTTTAATCAGTATTTTTCATTAGTGCCTATGGCGTCTTTATGGACAAAAAGACTAACACTCCCAATCTGTTGCCCTTTGTGTTGTTTTGCCCGCTCTTCATGCAGAGTATGTAACAGGTCTAATGCCATCAAGTGCTACTGTAAGTGTGTATGTGTGTTCCAGTGTGTGGAGGTTACCTGACTGGCCCTGCTGGTTCCTTCAGTTACCCCAACACCCCAGGACACGATGAATACGATCACCAGGTCAGCTGTGCCTGGGTGATCAGCATTCAAGCAAACAAGGTCAGTTGCAGTCTCTCTTACTTACAGTGGGTAAAAGACATTTCCTTTTCCTGTCCTTTGTTTACTTTGTGATTTCATTCTGGACAGGTAGTGTACAGCCGGCTTGTTTCCTCGGCTAACAAAATACTGTGTAGAGGTTCAATGTTTCCGTGTAGGTTTGATATCCAAGAAATGTTTGTTTTTACATCTATCAGACATTTATTTTTAAATTTCTTAATCCAGTATTGTCATTACATTACATATGGTGGTCTCGCGAAAATCGTGTTAAACAAGCAAATGCTTTCTTATCTAGCAATCAGGAGCAACATTATCAACCTGTTGGAGTCTTGTTTCCAGTCAGCAGATGATACTGGCCTTTTAGCTCTGGTTTGAGACCATCTGAACTACAGAGAGCACACGTTTGTGCTCTGAGACCGAAACAACGAGCTAAAAGAGAGAGAGAGAAATGGGCATCGTTAGCATTAGTGAGTATATTTCAATTGTAGCAGATTGACAGAGATCCTTTGAATTCTGTGTTCCCTTTCTTTAGATTCTGCGCATTACCTTTCCTTTCTTTCATCTGGAGACCAGCTCCAATTGCAACGTCGACTTCCTTCAGATTCATGATGGGGACAGTGCCTCTGCTTACATGATCGGAAAATACTGTGGCGAAAATAACCCACAGGAGCTCTTCAGCTCCCACAACTCCCTGTATTTCTGGTTTCGCTCTGACAGCTCTGTCAGTGGTGGTGGCTTCACAGTTGCTTGGCAGACTCAGGACCCAGGTAGGGTCTGTTATGGTTAATGAGTAATCCTTGAAAATTATTAAAGAGACTTAAATTTGATTTTAAAAATGTAAGGTCATTAAAATGTGTTGTACTAACTAAAAACTGCAACTAACACAAAAACACAAAACAACACACAAAAGAAGAAAAAAAAAATCGCCTCTCTCTCTCTCTGTCTCTGTACAGATTACATACAGTACAGTTCACATTTAAAGCATAGTCCCTCTCATTTCCTAGCACAGTGATTAGCATTGGTTCATCGTGACCTTAAACATCAGGAATTAATAGTAAAGAATGAGTGACATTACAATTACTATTATTATTAATAATATTAGTTCTTTGGCTTTAACCACTTAGCCCTAAAAAACATTCTAATGTTAACAACAAAGTAATTTCCTCTGTCGTGAAATATTTGTATGACTACGCCTGAAGGACTGCAGATGTATGTGCTGCTCCACAGTTTTAGTGCTCAAGCTCACAAAGGGTTTGATGGACAAAGTGGAATAATTGTTCATCCTTCCCTAAAATCTTCTTCTCATCTTAGTGTGCGGAGGTGAACTAAGTGCCTCCTATGGCAACATTAACTCACCCGGTTATCCTGGAAACTACCCACCTAACCGGGACTGCTACTGGAGAGTGACAGTGGAGCCCAGCTTGCTCATTACCTTGGCATTCGGGACTCTCAGTCTGGAGCATCACCCTAACTGCAGCTACGACTACCTAGAGGTGAGAAATCCTGCTTTATATCCCAGACTCAACAGGTCAACTTTCACTTTCACTGTGTGGGTGTACTAAAGACAGGAAACCCATTTTATGCCACTAGTGATACCACCCCATGCAACAAGCTACAATGTAGCGCAGCCAACTTCTTGCAATTCTTCTTCTATTTATTGTCTTATAGATCCGCGATGGTCTTCTACCTGAAGACCCAGTTTTGGGGAAGTACTGCAGTACTGCAGCCCCCCCTCCCGTGCGGACCACTGGTCCAGCTGCATGGATCCACTTCCACTCCGACTACATTGTCTCTGACCGAGGCTTCCACATCACATACACAACATCACCAAGTAAGAAAGTGTGCATGCAGCATAAGACATGTGCAACTGTCAAGTTTTTTGTCAAGTCAAGTCATTTCTACTTATATAGCCCAATATCAGCTTTATGATCTGTACAGTGTACGACACCCTCTGTCCTTAGACCCTCAATTCAGATACAGAACAGAATCCCACCCCCCAAATAACCTTTAATGGGGAAAGAAAGGATCCCTCTCCCAGGACGGACAGACAGGAAATAGATGTTGTGTGTACAGAACATAGTAAAATTACAGTATAGACACCCAGGATGACAAGAATATAAAAACAGAGAAAAAGGTCCAAATAGGGAACACTGCTCTAATCTGAGTGTCGCCTGTGACGTTTGACTGACAGTCACTACAGACTATTACATGCAACATGTACATTTAGCAATTTTGTCACCATAACCAATCCAATAAACTTATTTAAAGTGACACAGTGAAAGGATATTTGAGTTTCGGCAGAACTGGATACAGAACAAATGAAGCTGGTAATCAGTTTAGTTTAGGAGGTGTTGCAGTGCTTCTGTATTCTATACTGTGTATATTTTACTGTTACAGCCATAACTTTGGGTGAACGTGCAAAGTTGACCCTCTTTCTCTCTCACTGCTCACTGCTTGTTCTGGCATTCATGGGGTTGCTGAAGGGATTTGGTGCAGGTTGCAAAGCTGCTCTTGTCACAAGCTAGCTGTCACATGTTATTCTGAGCTGCGCTGATGGGTAAGAGTGGAAAAGTTACCTGAATACAGACATTAATGAGATGAAATATGATTCATCGAGAGACATTATGGTGCAGAGACTAAACAGTCCCCGTGGTCCATGGCTGGATCACATCCTGGCAGTGTGCGCTGTCTGAAGTTGTCTGAGCCTGCTCAAATGAACGTGTGTTAAACCACCTGTTAAAGCCCTATTCAGCGATGCTCTTGTCTTATCGATTGGTGGATCGATACATAAAAGTAGATAGATAAATTGCATCAGCGTTTTTGAACCCCATTATACTTGCTTGCGAGTCTAGTTTTATTTGCATCTAACAGAAGCACCAACACCATCCTGGCATCTGGATGACAGAAAAGTGGCAATAAATGTGACTGTGTGATAATGTTTTGTGTAACTTCAAATACTTTGCGAAGTACAAGACTGTTCAAAGGTTTGGAATTGCCTGCCACAATATCTTGATTGGGTTCAGTTAGATGGCTGAAAGGAGTACTCTATATTTCTGAGTGATCTTTCATGCTTTTAGGTTGTACAAAGTCCTCTTTACAAATAGATGTTATTTTGTATGAAGGGTTGTTTTGTACATGGAGAACAAAACACCATTGTGGTTCAGTAATGATCGAGGGTCACCTCTGCTTTTCTGAACTGGAAAACAAATTCAAAATCGAAGGTATCTGGAGGGAAATGGTTCCAACAGTATTCTCCCATCATGCAACACTGTGGGGACATTGACTTAATGGGAGTTTTAATCACTGAATTCTTCTTTTGAGGCCAAAACTATTTCAAATGTAAATAATACATTTGGTGTCTGAATTATACGGTTTCATCTCTGTTAAAATAGCCATTATTGAAGGGAAGAAGAAAAACATCAATAGAGCAGGTGATTCCAAACTTTTGAACGCGTACATAACATGTAAACCTACATACAGAGATGGAAGAAACACAATACTTCGATTAAAGTTTCAGCGTCTTGCTCTTGGCTATGAAACCCGTAACAGCAAGCAATTGATCTTATATCGTCAGCAGTGCCAGTGCACTGGCTTATGTAATGAGCCTGTATTGTAATGGGACTCCTCACCCTG
This sequence comes from Oplegnathus fasciatus, assembly GCA_003416845.1. NCBI lineage: Eukaryota > Metazoa > Chordata > Actinopteri > Centrarchiformes > Oplegnathidae > Oplegnathus > Oplegnathus fasciatus. Next base: position 931,404 of record NTHP01000116.1, on the reverse strand, counting down.
GTGTGTGCTGTGTCTCAGGTGACCCTGGTTGTGGTGGCACCTTCACTGACAGTGAGGGCATCATCATCTCCCCCAACTGGCCCAACAACTATGCCCACGACCGCCAGTGTATCTATTTGATCACGTTGCCGGTGGGTGAGAAGGTGACCCTCAACTTCACTCACATGAGCCTGGAAAATCACAGCAACTGCACTTTTGACTATGTGGAGGTAAGACTTGTTTATGACTCACAAACATGTGTCCTGACTTATTAAATAACTCACAAATACTGCAACCTCATCTCTTACAAAGCTAAATGTACTTTACACCACTAATTCGCTTTGTCAACTCTGCTTTTAAAACATTGTTTCCTAGGTTACGTTCACTGGCAATGTTTTTCCCGCTAAAAGCCATGGTTAATGTTGGGGAAAATGTTGACTTTGGTTGCAACATATCCCATCTCGTGCTTCAAGTCAGCAATGATTTCTCAATACTGGATAAATACCATCATTTTCCATAACTTTAACCAATAGAAGAGAGAACCATAAATCATGCTGTAGTTGCACGAGTGAATATTGTAGGAAAACAATTGAAAAGTTTGTGGATGCATTTAAAATGAATGTTTCCTCATGGAGTTGAAAAAATCATTTGGATGGCACTATCTTTCCTACCAAACGCATTAGCTGATGTAAGTTAGTTAGGAGACAGGGTTGGAAAATGGCCTGTCAGCATTACTGCGTCAGATCACTCAGTCATCACTCAAAATCTCTGTGTAATCTGTGTACCTGCCTTCTGTTCCCCAAATCAATCTTTTGCATATTTTATTGGATATCTCCTATCTTCTTCCTTCCCTTCCACATTCTCTTTATTTTCCTCTCTACTTCACCTCTTCTACCTCCTCTTGTTCTCTCTAGTCCTGGTTCTTCCCCTCTTCCTCCTCATCTTTTTGGCTTCCTAATCTTCCACCTCCTCTTGTTGCCGCTTCCTTTCCTCATCCTCCCTCAACCTTCCTCCTGTTTCTTCCTCTTTCTATCCTCCTCTTCATACCAGTGTTAATTTGGCACTTGATTTTGATTTGGTTTTAGTCAAATTTTAGTCATTTCTTTTTTGTTAGTTTTTGTCAACAAAACAAAACAAAAAGACATTTTGGTGTAGTTTTTGAGGCTACAGCTGTTGTCATCTTTGTTGTGTACAGTTACCATGGTTACAGGTGTGGTGCTGATCTATCACGAGGATAGTAGAAAACTCGTCCACATACAGTGTCCACGTCACTCTGCTCTGTACTCAAACAGGCTGACTCTCCTCAGTATCTCCAGTAATCATTATAAACTCTGTCTGTTTATATAGTACCACTCTCTCTCACCTGGCATTAGCACAGCTACCTGTGCACGCCACTGCTTTCTTTAGTGAACACTGGTTGACATTAATCCTGGAACTTCCAGCACTTGATAATATCACATCAGCTCACCTTTTTCTAAATGTGGCCATGCTTTTATTTGGTTTTGGTCGTGAAAAATAGGTTGAATATTGTTTGTCGTAGTTTTCACTGACAAAATGAACACTGCCTCTTACCTGCTTCCCTTTTCTCTCCAGGTTCGTGATGGCAGCATGGAGACTGATCCTCTGATAGGGAAGTACTGTGGGAGCTCCATGCCAGCTCCCATTTTCTCGTCCTCCAACTCCCTGTGGATTCGCTTCAAGTCTGACAGCTCAGTCAGCCAGGCTGGTTTCAGGGCTGTCTATACCGTTGGTGAGATTCCACACATTTACACACACATGTGATATGACATCATGCTTGTTTTGTATATGCATAATACTTCATTAGTGAAATGATGCCTTTAAATTGATAAAATTGTCTTGAGAAGGATAGTGGCACTTGACAAGAGTAGGTATTCAGTCTATGTTTGTTTCAGCCAAAACAGTAGTGTCTGACAGGAACAGGCCGCAGCAACAGTAAATCATGATGAAGGAATTATCACAGATCCAGGCAAAGATTTGAATCCATACAATCTAAGCTATGTCCATTCCATCAGCCACTGACCCACCATTAACCTTCCCTCTCCCCAGCTTGTGGAGGTACTTTGTCTGGGACTGGGCAGTTACGCTCTCCCTACCACCCCAATGCCTATCCCCACAACAAGGTCTGTGAGTGGGTCATTAACCAGCCAGAGGGCTATGTGGTCACCCTCAACTTCCTGTCATTTGACATTGAGGAAGGCCTCTGCAATTTTGACTTTGTTGAGGTAAATAAATGTTCAATTCATAAAATCAAACTGTTGGATCTAAATATGAAATTGACCAGAAATGACCAATACTACTTTTCTGCTATTTCTTACTTTCAAATTTAATACAGAATAAGAGCCATACCATTCTACTTCTTCTTCTTCATCACCTTCTTCTTCTTCCACTAACATTGGTACTATTATCGCTATTATTATGCATAAAACACAAACACACACACATACCGTACACAGTCCGCATGCACAAACCTCCACACCGCCATGTCCCTGTCCTCACTGATACAATATATATAATAACCAGTGGTGGAAAGTACTCAAGTACTGTACTTGAGTACAAACTTACTTGTTGTACTTGTTCTTTACTTGAGTGTTTCCATTTGCTGCTACTATACACTTCTACTACTCTGGCTGCTGAGCTTTTAACCAAATAAACTACGCTTGCATAGGTTTATACTAAACTGAACGTACTACTGAACTACAGACAGCACGAACCCACTTTTTTCACTTACTTACATCACTTACTGATGTACATACTGAAGAACATAATACGTCTGTTGACCGTAAAACCAGAACAGTGAGCTGAAAGATGCTAAAACATTCTTCAGAGCTGAAGAGAACTGCAGAGTTGGTGATGGATTTGTCACTATGAGCGACCCCATTCACATACAACTAGTCATCTGATCCACTGATTATACAAAAATATTGACTATAATGTAGCAGCATTAGGTAGACATTTGAATGCAGAACCTTTACTTGTACCAAAGTATTTTAATTGTGGTATTACTCCTTTTACTCAAGTAAAGGATCTGAATACTTCTTCCACTTCCGCTCATAATGATATTAATAAGAATTCAGTAACAGTGGACAAGCTCTCTCCTGGAACATCTGGGGCAGGGTGTTGGGGTTTGGTGCAAAGGACCAGCCCTCTCCTAAACATCTGGGTCTGGCCCAAGGCAGTGATGTCCTTAAATACTCAAATCAGGGCCAATATAAGACAAAATAAATCAAAGAAAAAAGGAAGATTAGGACCAAAATAAACAAAATAAAAACCCTACCAGCTTCCTCTGCCCGGGACTGTTCTCTCTCTCCCGCATACTCATACTTTCCCCTGGTCACACTCTTACACACAACATGTAAACAGGCATATACGATCTGCAAAATTCATTCATTTTATTCATCCTATAAACATAAACAACTATACACCAATGTATCCGTACCAAATCGAACTCATAACCTGTGTTTTCCAGCATGTTATACCAGTGTATTGTTTTGCCCTGTTTGTTTGGTTGCAAATACCTGTACAGTGACACAAAGAAGACTTACCATAGGTGCTTTGTGTTATGTTGCTAAAAAAAATAATGACAATTATACTTTCTACATGTGTGATTGATGGATGGAGAGGGGGAGAGTGGATCAGTTATAACGGCGCATGTTTCCTTCATCTTCCAGGTCAGGGATGGCTCCACATCTAGCTCTCCTGTGTTGGGGAGATTTTGTGGTCTTGAGATTCCCCCCAGGCTTCAGACCACTCAGAGATCTATGTACATCCAGTTCAAGACCGACGCCTCTATCAGCAACCATGGCTTTGAAGCAGCCTATGGCTCTGCCTTGGAGGGTGAGAGAAGTATCATTATTCAGTATCTCAGACTCTGACTGCCCTGCTAGGTTAGAAAAAATCTCTTGTATGTCACCACTGAGGATGTTAGTTAGCAAAAACACACTGTTGTAGCGCATACCTTTTATTCTCTGGCTTTTGAAATCATTTTATGTGGTTTGATTTGACTTTGTTTGATTTTCTCCGTCTTTCTTGATTAGTCCCATCCTGAAAAATACTATTTCTCAGCTTTAGTCCGTTTAAAGGGAAATTCCAGTGTGCCTGTTTTTTTACCATTATGACGCTCATGATAACATTTGACATCTTACTGAGAACGACATCAATCAGCAAGAAGCGCAATCCTCCTACAGCATTTCAAAAGTATTCAAATGAACAGGAATCATCTCAAACGGTCGTCTTTGAGTCTGACCAAAAACAAGGCTTTTCGCTACTTTTGACTTTTAGCATTCCTTGTTTCCCCACAGCCTTCTTTAAATATGGTTTATATTCCACTGTAACTCCTTCTCAGGTATGTGAGTAAGAACATGCTGATGCTTGACTGATAGAAGACTCATATACAATACAGTTGTGTGATTTCTGTGTTCAGCCATGTGTGGTGACTGATACCATCCTTTTCAAAGAATAGCGATATCATCACTTGGGCTCTTTTTTTACAAATGCAATACCTTTGGGAAACTCCTAGTCCATAGTAAGAAAATGTAAGTCCCCCAACTCTTAAAATCTTCTGTGTTCATACTCACATTTGCGCTTAGCGCTCCACTTCCCTGTGCAGTGATTCTCGTCGCTAAAATTGTATGTTGAATATGGCAACGAAGTTGTTGGGACTGGTATGCAGCACTGGTATGCAGTAGTGGTATGTAGTACTGGTATGTCATACCTAAACTAGTATGCAGTTTTGCTTTATTAACTCCAGAGATTATATCAGATGGAAAAAGTCATTGAAAACTTGAAACCTTTACACAGTGCTTTGAAAATATTCAGCAGTAGTGTAAAGTATACAGTATAGTATACATTTATAGTAGTATATGGGCCGAACATGCAGGCTTTGTTCTGGGCCATGTTCTACTTACCATTAATGCTAAGAATCTACAAAAATACTAATATTTATCTGCATGCCAATGGCACTGTCATGCTTTTAAACTGAAACTTTGCAGAAACGTTTCAAAACTGTACCTGCTGCTTTCACTCAAGAATTTAGTTCAATATTCTTTCATTATTGTCTTCTAAAGCTACTTTCCAACTTTTCCAAAGTCTGCCGATCTCTAAAGTTGACCAGTTGTCCTTTTTTCCTGTACCAGGCTGTGGTGATACTCTGACCAGTCCTTCAGGCAGCATCACAAGCCCCGGCCACCCCAACAGCTACCCCCACGGGGCCAACTGTACCTGGTACATCAGTGTTGCCCCGGGAAACCTGGTTCGGCTGTCATTCGACTCTTTCAACCTGGAGTACCACAGTAACTGTAACTATGATTACCTGGAGGTGTACGACAATGGCACTGTGCAGACGGGAACCAAGATTGGCAGGTACATAGTATAAATGTATCACACACGTGTGTTTATCCATAAGAACCCGGACCCATTTCTCCTTAAAGGAAAATTATGGGGGATATAAAACAGACTAAATGGACCACATGGAACACATTTCTGAATTTTTTTTTGAAATACTACCCCCTAGTGTCAAAGATCCATAATGTGTCATATATGTTACATCGGGCATTTATGGTAAATTTATTCCTCATTTGAAAATAAATCTTGACAGTTTTTTACGTAGTAACACAGATTTGCCTTTTTTATTTGCATTTCCAAAACATATATCAAAATTATAACTTTGCTGGTTAGGTTTAACAACAAATTCTTGCACCAAAATGTGCAAACTGAATAAAAAGAAAGAAGACTGCCTCATATTGGAGGTCTTCTTAACAAGCTACTGTAGCTGTAGACAACTGAGCAACAAACTTATGTAGTAAACTTGAGAAAACATGTACATAGTGCAAAAAACTATAAAAAACAAAACAAAAACAACAACAACCAAAAAACACTGAAGGAAAACAAAACTTTTCAGTACCATGTTTGTATTATCAGCACCATGTGTAAACCATTGCTATCAGTGCTTACGTCTGTTAAGGATTTTTGGCAGTTCAGCCTAGGCCAAATGGTAACATTTGAAACAATTTCTTTCCTCAGTGAAGCAAAGACACACATTGCATTTCTCACAGAGGGTGGTGGTTGCATTGACTTTGCAGAATTTGCAACGGCCACGCTTGTCACATTTCACAGGCCAGTGTGCAACATGGTCAGCGAGAACATCATCTGGAACTCCAACACGAACTCTCTTGGGTGGTGGTGGTGGAGATGTGGCGTTAAGCGATGGGCGACCCCTTTGTGAACGCAAAAGAATCAGGCTAGTGGCAACCTCTGCCTGGAAGCTCCTTTGTTTCAGTGGCTTTTGGACACCAAGTAGTTTACAGTCACGGTGGTAGATCAACCATGCATTAACAAGGCCCAACATGATGGTTTGCCAGAACAGGTAGAGGTACCACCTCCGCGACCTCATGTGGTACTTGTACCTTACGACGCATGCATCAAGGAGGTCTACCCCCCACCCCCGATGAATTTGTTATACTCCTTCACAATGTGGGTCTTCATCCGAGGTACCTTCACAGCTCTCAAACTCACTCATCTCCAGTGATGATCTCCAGTGCATCCTGAACACTGTATTGCCTCTTGTCATTCATACTACAAAAAATAAAATGACGCTGAAATAGGACCAACATAGGATAGTAACATTTTGTTTGTTTTATTTACCCAGAAAAGTGTCTCAGCTAAAGCCGAGGTGCAATTTTAGCACTGATATTCAGAAATTGTTTCATAATACATTGTATTAACAATTTAATTAATTTGACATGATTTTTTATGTTTACATTTGTTTAAATATGCTTTGAATTGAACAATAGAAAATATATTAATTCAGAATTATTGAATCAGCTAAATTAATTTAGCAGCTCATTACCATTTTTTTTATTGTGACAGAGACATCACATGGCATTTTCCGTGACTATTTTAAGGTTAAAAGCCCTATGTGACATATATGCCACAACGATATTGTCCTAACTTGTTTTATATCAGTTTGTTCAAGAAATGTGGTCAGAACAGGTTAAATGTAATATAGGACATGTTATTAAAGCGTTACAATTGTTAATTGGGTTGAAACTTACCTTTAGTAACAAAAAACAAGCTTTTTAAAATTAGCTAGTTCTGTCATCTGTGCCAACCAGACACACCACCATTTTGGAAATGACGTCATGGGTACACAGATTCACACACTGTCACATGACTGCACCAGGATGTTCAGTAGATGTCACTTAGGGACTTCATGAGTTAAAGTCAAGGATAAAGCTATATAAGGAACTTTCCAGAACATTTAAAGGGTCTGTGACACCTGTGTCACCATGGGTTCTTATTTATACATATAAAATCTCTTGAAAATCAATATTATGCAGAAATTGCTTTCTATTTATTTTGCTTTGTATGTGCAGGTACTGTGGGCGTTCAGTGCCTCCATCCATCACCAGTAGTGACAGGCTGCTGACCCTGCTGTTCGTGTCTGACACAAGTTTAGTCACCGAGGGATTCTCTGCCAGCTACGTCTCCCTCAATGCCACCACAGGTACACCAAAGATCGGCCAGGCAGTCTTTTTTTGCGACTTTTATCCTCACACTGTATGGATTGACCCGCCATGAAGCGGTACTCACACAATTCCAAGAATTCACAATTCACACAACAAGAACAACAGTGTTGACCAAAAGAGAGAAAGGCAGCGTTACTTTGTGAAATTCTACTATGAACTGAAAGTAAGAAGAAAAAAGTAAGCTATGGAGCTGTAGACATTATGGTCTGTCTGTTCTGCAGCACGGTCTCAGTCAAGACTGCAGTTTTAGCCACATCATGTAAAATACTGTTACAGTGAAACGAAAACAAGCTCACTACAGTTTTACGGCTCTTTTGACAGCAGCCGTGAGGGAAATCAGAACGTGGAACTGCTCAGACTGCAAGACGGCCAACCAAAATTTCTGACCCCGTCGTGACCCCCCTCAAACTTAGCGTATAACGACTACCAATTTGGCAGAAGTTCGGCATGATTCGTCTGATTAGTCAGGGGTGACCAATTCAGGGTTGAAATCGGGCTGTATGGATATACAGTGTCTGTAAATCAGAAAATCTGAGACCTCTTAAACTTGGCATGATGATGACCAGAATATTAATTTTGCATTCAATTCATTTTTTTCTGCACATTTTATTATATTTTAGTAGATTTCTGTATCATATTTAAACTCCAAACTCCAAGGTTGCCATCTTAAAGAAAACTCATCTGATGAACCACTGAGAAAAAAAGTATTTTTTAACTTTTTTACATCAAGAAAACCATCTCTTTAAGCCACAGAACAGCAGGCATCGGCATCATTTTACAATGTGCTATGTAATGCAAAAGTAACCCAAGTTTTGGTGAAATCCAAAGAACGTTTTGACAGTGTTTTAGAGAAGTAACCCCCAATATATAGAGTGTGTTTTTAATTTGGACAAAATGTAGATTTTAAGTTTCTACTTATACCTTTCTCTCTCATCAGACTGTGGTGAGACCTTCACCTCCCCTACAGGGTCTTTCAGTTCACCCAACTACCCTGACTACTACCCCAACAACAGAGACTGTGTCTTCAAGATCACTGTGCAGGTCAACATGCAGATTATGCTGAACTTCACCAACTTTCAGCTGGAGGGCTCCCCTCCTTCTTGCAACCTTGACTTTGTGGAGATCAGGTAAGGAAAGAATTAAGGTGGTAGAGTTTAGCTGTGTTTGGAGAAGAGGAACTTTTTTCATCCTTTCATTGTCAGAGTCTGAAATTACAGCCAGCCAAGCAGAAAATGGCCATAAAGTTTTACCTGTGGCATCTGTACATTTTAGATGGTAACATTTTAAGGCCTCGGTTGTTCTGCGTGCTAACTTGGCAGGCTAGATGAGTCCTGCAGGATTATTACACAGCAACAAATGTGTGGTCTTTCTGTCTCATAGAGTCATTAGATTAGCATATGACATACTGTAATATAGTGCACATATGCTTTGTGACTATGTGCACATACATATAGACACATCAGAGCATTATCTCCCATGTGTATGTGACTAAGTTCGGGTTAGGCCGTTTTAATTCGATTTTTCGTTTTTGATGAATCATTTTTGTTTTTTTTACTGATTTCAAAGAGTTTAGCTACTGAATGAAGGAGAAACAGCTGATCCATTTCAACAGCTTTCACCTGGATTTGATGTCCCCACACATCTAAAAGCTGTATTGATCAAGAACCTCCAAGAAGATAATGTTAACTTCAATTTATAGTTTATGAGAACAACACGTTTCCACTAACAGAAAGAGAAAAGAAAAAAATTAACAGCTGACATGCAACAAAGGTCCGCAGCCAGGACGCTGTGGTTATCTGATGTGTGTCTGAACAACCAAAGGTGTGGGATGCCTGCACACATCTGTCTCTCTGTATTAAATATGACCACTGACATTTTCCACTGTCTCTTGCAGGGATGGTGGCTTTGAGACATCTCCATTGATTGGTAAGTTCTGTGCCAATCAGAGGCCTCCAGTCCTGGTATCCCATAGCAACCGTCTTTGGGTTAGGTTCCGCTCCGATTCCACCGTCACGTTTCGTGGATTCACTGCCCACTGGGATGGCACACAGACTGGTGAGTGGTTAATATTTTTGTGACATTATGTTTGTCAGTTTAGATGCTTAATGTCATTGCAATACCACTGCTAACAGACCGCTGGTTGTCCAGGGCTTGTAAGCTACAGTTACTCACGCTAATTAGTTTACATTGTCTCTCTGTAACCCTGCCCGGTCAACTGTCAATCACTTAAGCTGAAGGTGCATTTTTGATGGATCTCCAAAGGCTTTTGTCTTCCTTTTTAATAACAAAACAAACATATTGACAATACATTTGTCAAATCAGTTTGACAAAAAGATGACTTGTGATTTCAGAATATACATTCATTTCCTGAAATCATCTTTTTTGTTTGCTCTCTATGCCACTTTTCACTTTTTATGCTTAAATGTAAGAATGTAGCAGTTTGGGTCTTTGCTTTAAGTTTTGCACAATGAAACAGTTGTGAAAATTGAGCCAAAGCAATCTTACATGTTTTTATTATCATTACTAATCTGTTCGCTAATTTAATTATTGCTAGTTTGACAACATCTACCACTTCTGCGTACCCAAACGCCTAAAATGCCTCATACCTTTGCATCTTCCAGTCACACACGCACACACACACACACACACACACACACACACACATATTTACCTGTTTTGATTTCATTCCTTTTTCCAAGGCTGTGGAGGGACGTTGACAACTGCATCTGGATCATTTTCCTCCCCTAACTACCCCCTGCCCTACCACCCTAATGCTGAGTGCTACTGGAACATCAGGACCAGCCAGGGCAGTGAGGTCCTCCTCTCTTTCTCTGATTTCCACCTGGAGTCCACCTCCACCTGCTCTTATGATTACGTGGCTGTGAGTACTCTACCTCCCAGCATGTGGGTGCATTATGCAGCAGTTTTAAGATGATTAGTTTACGGGCTGAACACTTCATCACATTGAATATTGAGGTTCAAAAAACATAGGGACATCGATATCAATTGGTTGTATGCACAAATACAAAAAGTTACTATCTCTGACTACAACAAAAGGGAGCCAATAGAACATAAATATTTTGCTAAATCAACTTACTTACCAGCTAACACAGACACAAGTGATATCATGACTGATATCACTTTCATAAATTTAAATTTATGAAATCGAACAAACAAGAGTTTTGTTTTTCTTTACTAATCCAATAGACCAATAATTGGTGTTAGTTATTTAATTTATCCTGTTTCCCTTATTTCACCATTAAATGACTACATGGGCGTGTGTGTGTGTGTGTGTGTGTGTGTGTGTGTGTGTGTGTGTGTGTGTGTGTTCAGGTGTATGATGGTAACAGCAGCAGTGCTCCAAAGCTGGCCCAGTTGTGTGGCAGTCAGCCGCCCACCGCCATCAGCTCTTCCAGCAATCAGCTCTACATCAAACTACGCACTGACGGCAGCGTCAGCACTGGAGGCTTCATTGCATCATACACCTCCAGTACGAAAACACACACATGCAGGATACTGCAAAGAGTCTGAACATGCAATATTGAGTTATATTTAGGTAGCTGAAGTAAACTGATTCAGGATGTTTTGAAAAAAACAGTGATTTTTATCACATTTTAACAGATGTGCAGAGGTGGGTAGAGTAGTCGAAAACTGTACTCAAGTAAAAGTACTGTTACTTGAAAATACCATGCACTTGAATAGAGGTAAAGGTAGTCATCAAAATAACTGCTTGAGTACAAGTACAAATGTATCTACTGAAAAAACTTCTTGACTTGAATACATGCAGTAGCACACAACTGTCTTGTTCCCTCTTCTTTTATTTCATTTACACATTTTCATCATGGCTATTATCTATTAAATACAGGCAAATACAGGTTCATGTCCCCGTTATCTGAGGAAGATCATCTGTGACCAGAACTCACGTGGATATTTACATAATAAGAGATGGCAAGATTACAATATGAATAATAAGTAAATAAAAGTTGTGTTGAGTGGCATTAAAATTCAATTTCAATTTTCAATTTTCAATTTTATTTATATAGCGCCAAATCACAACAAAAGTCACCTCATGACACTTTACATATAGAGCAGGTCTAGACCGTACTCTTCATAATGTTATTTACAGAGACCCAACAATTCCCACCATGAGCAAGCACTTGGCGACAGTGGCAAGGAAAAACTTCCTTTTAAGAGGCAGAAACCTCGAGC
>NTHP01000116.1:902505-919660 GCA_003416845.1 Oplegnathus fasciatus | reverse complement strand
AGAGAGGAGCTCAGTGCATCATGGGAAATCTCCTGGCAGTCTAGGCCTATAGCAGCATAACTAAGGGATGGTTCAGGGCTCACCTGAGCCAGCCCTAACTATGAGCTTTATCAAAGAGGAAAGTTTTAAGCCTACTCTTAAATGTGGAGAGGGTGTCTGCCCCCCAAACTGAAACTGGGATCTGATTCCACAGAAACTGCTCTTATAAGTACAATTTACTCCAAAAAGTTACTTGAGAACATGTAAAGGAGTAAATGTAACTTGTTACTATTCACCTCTGCAGGTTTGCATGGAAAAGCGTTGACTTCTTAATAATTAATACAAACTAGTTTTAATGCATTTTCAAAATGATGCTGTTATATGTCAAACTATTTCATTGACACATAAATCTTGATAGATGTGTGTTTAGGAAACCTTTTCTGCTTTTATGAATTTCAATTTGTTTTAGTTCTTAGTTTTCAGTACTTCCTACATCAGGCATGAAATGTCTGTGTCCATCTTGATAAAGGTTGGTGGACTATGAGAACACTAGGGACAGCAATACAAATAATCTGTCCAATGTATTATATTTAATAAATTCAAAATTAGACAACATTAGAAAGTTGTCAATAAACCAAACCAAACCAAAATGAAGCCATTATGAAGCCATGGTCCCCTTTTTCTCGTTAGACAGTATATGACCCTTGCAAATATTGGCAGAAACCAACTGAGACATAAATTTGATTCAAATGAGTTTAGCATCAGTTGTTGTTTGTGTTTGTTTTCAGAATGCCAGGGTGTGCTCATCTCAGACCGACACAAAGGAGTGTTGGAGTCGCTGAACTTTCCCAACGACTACCCAACAGACTCCCTGTGCAGGTGGACCATCCAGGCCAGCAGTGGAAACACCATCAACTATACCTTTACTGCCTTCCAGCTGGAGGCCACCTCCATCAGTTGTGACTATGACTACATCAAGGTACACAGATACACACTATTCAACCATATCAACCTTGCCAACACTCACCCCTCCCCCACAGTTCAGTCAGGACCACTATAGTCAAAAATATTCTATTTTCATTTTAGGAGATGGGCAGGGAGAGCACACCTCCCTGCCCTTCCGTGCGCATACATGGAAAGCCTAAGGCGGGGAGAGCAGCAGCAAAAGACCCCCCCATAGTGTACAGAACAGAGCAGGCGTCAGTGACAACAGAAATGACAGTGATTAAGTCAGACACAGATTGGAAAGGAGGAGCTGGGGTGGAGGTGGGTTGCAAAGCGGCTTGCAGAGGAAGCAGCAAGGGTAGGCAGGCTAGCGCAGCTTAAATAAGGCGCCACCCTCGCCATTTGCCAATTGGATGCATAGAGCTGAGCCGTCAGCTGATGTTTGCTGACTTTGAGATCAGCTGTTGTCAGCTGATGTAGCCGGGATTGTGAGCTGAGCTTGACTTCGTGGCCTGCCTGAACTAAGGCTTTGCTCAGTTTGCATTACAATTAGTAAACATAGGTGAGCTTCAGTGATACACTGATGGCTGTCCATGGATACCTGCTATCAGTGACTACGGACCAATCTCCAATCCCTTCAGTAAGATCCTTGAAAATCATCTAGTCACAAATAGCCTTTATGATACCTTCTTGCCTGGTTTCCGTCAGAATCACAGAAAGATCACTGAAAAAGGTCTTATCGAAGTTTTAAATGATCCTTTTATAAGTATATAGGGGGGCAAGACTTCAGTCCTCGTTCTTCTCGATCTCAGTGTGCATTTGATTCAGTGGATCATAAAATACTGTTGAGCAGACTGGACAACTGGGTTGGACTACGGGGACCAGTTCTAAACTGGTTTAAATCATATTTGCTTGACAGGGACTTGGGGAATCCAAGACATCATACTGGGCCCAGCCAGGCTCAACTCTTGACTGCTTTGTTTAATCTTTACATGCTTCCACCCAGACATATTATTCATAATAACAATATTTCCTATCAACTATGCGGATGATACTCAACTCTGTATATCCCTTTTTTTCCGGTACTCCACAACAAAGGTAAAAAATTAGCGCTCACCTCTGCTCCTCCTCAGTTACAACCTCAAATCAAGTCTGGGCATAGTCACAGACTCTGACCTAAACTTCAGCAACCACATTAATTCAACAAGATCAGCGTTCTATCATCTTAAAATATAATCAAAACTAAAACCACAAAACACATGCTTTCATTACCACTAAGTGAGAGCACTGTAATGGTCTATTTCCTGGTTTACCCAGACTGAAAGTGCAGGATCCTGCCACAATCCTGACAAAGACAAAAAGCGAGTAGAAGGTATTACACCAGTTCTTCAGAACTTACACGGCTTCCAGTGTGTTACAGAAATGTTACTGCTTGTATATAAATCACCACCAAACCAAACCACTCAGCACCAAAACGTATTGCTGACCCGCTTGTACTGTACAGTGTGAGACTGCCAGATCTCTCCAGATCTCTGGAACTAGCATGCTTCCTGTTCCAAGAATTAGAACAAAGCTTGGCGAGGCTTCATTGTGGGCCACATTTATGGAAGACATTACTAAAGGATCTAAGGTTTTAGATTCACTCTTGTGAAGTCTATTTTCTTTCCTTTACATACATGTAAAGCACTTGAAAGTGTATAAGTTGTGCTATATAGATAAACTTGCCTTTGCCTTTTCAACCTATATATGTCCAATGTTCTTCCAGCAGCACACTACAGGTATTTACTGTAGAGACACTGGGCAGAACCTGTTAATACTACTACTACTAACAGGAGAAATGACTCATCAATTGTTTCTCAACAAATTCATTTGATGAATTATCAGTCAGACAGGTAGTCATCTCATCATTTTAACGTACAGGACTTTTAACTCTTGTTGATAAGTTCTGAAATGCAGTTTAAGGATAAGAGATTGGTTGATTGAAATGGTTTGATTATATGAGATTGTATAGTATGCATGGAGATTCTTACCTGTAACCACCACTATGGTAGCTTGGTTTTTGGAGTGCAGTGATGTCTCCACATAACCCTTTTTTTTTGCTGTCTGTCCAACATAATGTCATCATGCATGGAAACACATCGTTCTGTATAGGGTTGGGTTCCTACTTTCATGAGATGAAACACATTGCTGACATGTTTTCCAAATGCACAACATCATATTGTTTCTTGTTTTTTGTCCTTGTCAGTTTAGTTTAGTATGTACAGGGAGTAGACACACTTACAGGAACCCTGCAAAATATGCAGTCCAATTAAATAAATCTTTCTGTCGTGAGCTTAAAAACCTTCAGATTTCACAGTTTATGGTATGGTAGCATTATTGTATATCATTATAGGTGTTCCTGCTATTTTTGTCAACTCATAATGTACAGATATATTTTTGTGACTATGTATTATACTCTCCACTCACACTACTTTCTCCAAATATTACTCTCCTAGCTCTATAATGGGCCTAACCAGCAAGCTCCTCTGATTGGTACATTCTGTGGATACACGCCCCCCCCAGCCAACAGCACCACAGGCCCAGCCCTCACCGTGGTGTTCAGATCAGACTTCGCTGTGTCCATGTCTGGCTTCCAGATGATGTGGTACCAGAATGGTAAGAGGAAAATGTCTTGCTGTGGGCCAGGCCAGATCAACGGGACAACTACATGTAGAGATGTGCACATGATAAGATTTTACAATTCAAAATATATCATGAAATGTACAGCCAGTAATTATTCAGCCTGGATCATCACTATATTTAAAATATGGTCAGATTTAGGTGGCGTTTTCGCACATTTGGTTAGAACAATTTGAACCAGACTCTTTAGTCCCGTCTGACTTGGTGTGTGTTCCTGCAGGTTGTGGTGGGGAGCTCTCTGGACCCAGTGGCTCCTTCAACAGCCCAGACTACCCCAACAAGTACCCAGAAAACAGGGAGTGTGTCTGGTATATCATCACATCAGCGGGTAGCAGCATCACCCTCACTATCCATGAGTTTGACGTGGAGTTTCACCAAGACTGCAACTATGATGTGCTGGAAGTAAGATATGGATCTATCTCTCTGCTAGGTTTAGGCTAAAAACACTCACCATCTCTAGTGCTAGTGCGTAGTGCATAGTTCATAAAAACTGTTGGTGGTACAGGACAGGTGATATCTGTAGTTCTTCATCTTTAAGCCAGAAATACACATGCAGTACAGGGAAGGTCTTCTTCAAGCAGAACTCCATCCAGACAACTTTTCTGAGGTGGATACACAACCTCTTAATTGT
This sequence comes from Oplegnathus fasciatus, assembly GCA_003416845.1. NCBI lineage: Eukaryota > Metazoa > Chordata > Actinopteri > Centrarchiformes > Oplegnathidae > Oplegnathus > Oplegnathus fasciatus. Next base: position 915,426 of record NTHP01000116.1, on the reverse strand, counting down.
TTTCATTGGTTACATTTTATTTGTTCAGCTTAATCAGGAACACACAGACTGTGTCAGTAGCATTTTACTGTCGTAGCTGGTTAGGGCGTAGGTAACTTTGACTACTTAACTACTGTTTAAACTACCCGGCAGTAAAACTGTAATCTAAAACAGAGCGGCATATTTTATAAAGTGATCATATATTTATTATGTAAAATCTTAACCTGCAAAGTAACCAGTAACTGAAGCTGTCAGATAAATGTAGTGGAGTAAAAAGTACAATATTTCCCCCTGAAATGTGGTGTAGTAGATGTATAAAAAATCAAGCATTCAAAAAAAGTAAAGTACAAGTACCTCAACACTGTTGGCATTATATCCCACAGAGCACAAAGAGGATTAAGTAAGTATGTACCTTGAGAATGACATTAGTAGATCAATAACCTAGCCCTGGTAAAAACTGAAAAATACAGTTTGAAAACATTCCTAATAAAGCATGAATCTCACCTTTGTGTTGCTTGTTCGAGTGTGGAATGGGTTCACTGTTGCCCCTGGTGGCAATTACCAGTGGGCGTTTTCTGCCCTCCGCCTCAGGGGCCAATAAAGAGCCCAATACGGCTTGGCGCACCACAATGAGGTGAGCAACACAAAGGTGAGATTTATCCTTTGTCGGAAGTGTTTACAAACTGTATTTTTCAGTTACAAGAGAAAAGACTTCAAGGATGAGGACAAACTGGTTGATTTGGCAAATGTAAGAATGTAAGTCTGGTTAACCTCCCCCCTCCGGGACTGTCCAGAAGGGGCTATAAACTCTAACACCTATATGTTATGTGAATACAATTGTGTTGACATAATGTAGACAAACGTCCTAATAAATGTATTAATGGCTTAATAAATGACTCAGCAGTGTAACTGGTGACCTTTCAGTATAAACTGGCCTTTTCAACATTACGTCTGACCACCCCTCAGGTGTATGGAGGCCCAGACATATCGGCCCCTCAGCTGGCCAAGCTCTGCAGCACCACATCCACCCCGATGCGTGTCTCCAGCACTGGCAACCTGCTCACAGTGCGCTTCAAGTCTGATGCCTACGTCAGTGGTCGAGGTTTCAATGCAAGCTGGGCTGAAGTCCAGGGAGGTGGGTGGACATCATTGAGTGCATGCCCATATGCCACACCTGTGTGCCACCATACCATAGAACAGCTAAGCTCAAGTAATCAATAGCTAGTCAGTTAAGGAGACAACAAAGAGAAGAAGAATTACTTGCCCCAATAACACCAAAGGATGTTTATTTTCTCACATTTCATAAGATAAATGTGTCTGAGACATGGCCCTATGTTAGCCTGTATGCTTGCGTGTTGAAAGGAACATGGGATACAAACCAAATTACCCAAGTCAATCTGGAGGAATAATAACTTACTGGAGGTAAACCTTTCATTCATGAAGCATGGGCTGGGAAAGGTATTCTGGTTCTAGATGGAATCATTGCTCTCCTTTGAAGAATGTGTTTCAAAATATAACATTCATAATTGATGTTTCTTCCTATATTTTAAATTAGATCTTGTCGAATTTCCTGTTATGTTAAATGACTCATTGATTGCCCAGCAAAAATAAACTCCATGTGTGTTGGCCAACAGTGCGAGGCAGCAGTGACATGGACTGCAATGTGAGGGGAAATTGCCCTTCCAAAGAGGGAGGAAAAAATCAGTCAGCTGATTTTGAGCCACAAAGATATAGGAGAGACAAGTGGCACAGTTTCCCACCTGCACTCTTTGTCACCTTTAATCAACTGTCCTTCTTCCTGCAGGCTGTGGAGGCCCAGTCACAGCTCCATCAGGGGAGATCCATTCTCCTTTGTATCCCAACAGCTATCCCAACAATGTGGACTGTTCCTGGGTCATCAGTGTGGATCTCAACCACCGTGTCTTCTTCAACTTCTCTGACCTGGACATTGAACTTCATAGCAACTGCTCCTGGGACTATGTGGCAGTGAGTGACTGATTTAGGAACATTTCATTTGTAATTCCAGAGCAATTGTGTTTTATGGCTGACTTATTAGAGCTCCCAGGCCGTATTTTATTTTATTCAGTGGTTTATAAATGCAGGAGGTTACATATGGGTTAGTTACTGCTTGAATCACTGACAGAGGTGAAAAACTGGGGAACTCACCGATGTACAGTAGAATTGATGCAGCCTGTCCAGTCATACTGTATAAATGCAGTCCATTAACCATTAACCATTTATGTTGCAGTGCTTGTGCTTAACATGTAGCCACATAGCTTTACTGAAACCATATGTCTGTCCGTCTGTAGATCTATGATGGTCCAACCATGTCTTCTCCTCTGCTTGCCCACGTGTGTGGCACCGCTCTTCCTCCCTCCATCACCTCCACCCAGAACACCATCTATGTTCGCTTTAGATCCGACTCCAGTCGCAGCCACCGTGGCTTCAGCGCTCGCTTCTCTGAGGGTGGGTCTCCTTTAACCTTTAATCACTAGAACATGGGTGAAATATCAAATCCATCAATCCTTGGAAGTATTCACGTATGGCACACTAAATGCAGACTACTTTCAAAATCACAGAATTGCTCCTCTGTTCACACCACGACATGTTTTTTTATCTCAGACATGTTAAAGTTATAATCTCGAAGATTTTCATTTAAATAAACGTCTGTAAAGTCACTATCTATTGCCGAATGATGCAACACAATGGTGATTGAGCCCTTGCATTTGCAGTATTAAGAACCAGGTGTCGGTAGCGACTTTTGACTACTTTATTCTAGTGAGAAATCAGCTGTATCGATCAATCACTTTATACAGCAACCATAGCGTCATTTTAGCTTTAGGGCACAGCTTTACAGTATTTCATTGTTTATGCAAGACGAGCCTTAAACCAGGTATTTCAACAATGAAGAAGCATTTCTGTCTTATTAGGACCGTCTACATGAATTCTCATTCTGTAAGTCTTCACCTGCCACACTAACCAAGTCACGTTCCATGGGAGGTCAACCAGCTGGACCCGCATGCTCTGGTGGCCGAGGGGTGGAAGACGCTAACCTTGTCATTTTGTTTGTTTGTCTTCAACAGCTTGTGGTGCAACCATCATGACAGACGATGTTGGTGGTTCCATTGCATCGCCACGGTACCCAACACAATACCCACCCAATCAGAACTGTAGCTGGATCATTAGAGCACAGGAACCATGTGAGTTGCGTTAGTCAAGGTCCTCAGACTAGAAAACTTTATTGTTGTGTGGTGTTGTGCACTAAATGTTGTATACTTTTAACCTCTGACTTGTCTTTCTGTGGCCAGTCAACCATGTGACCCTGTCATTCACTGACTTTGAGTTAGAGATGATCTACTCCAACTGCTCCCATGATGCTGTGGAGATCCTGGATGGAGACAACTACCAGGCGCCTTCCATAGGTAGCTAAACTGTGTGTGTGTGTGTGTGTTTGTGTGTGTGTGTGTGTGTGTGTGTGTGTAGACCTTCGGAGTGAGGACATTTTTGTGCGTGTTCATGTGCGTGTGTGTGTGAGAGAGAGAGCAGACTGGTCTGCCGTGTTAGGGCATATTATGTTCACAATGATCAGGTGCGCTAGAAGTTAACAGTGATTCAGTATGTGATGACATTACTGAGCTGAACTTGGTTGAATGAAACAATGAGTGAAATCACCTGTATTCAAATGTAATGTAACATTTTGTCAGGGCGCTACTGTGGCACTGAAGTACCCCACCCAGTGACATCCTTCAGCAACTCCTTGGTGGTGAACTTCATCTCCGACCACTCCGTCTCCAGAAAAGGGTTTAGAGCCACCTACACAGCATCCACCTCCAGTAAGCCATACCAGGACGTGCGGCTCACAGTTCTAACTGGATAACACTGCAAATTCAAAATCCTTCTCATCCCATGCGCACACACTGATTCTGACAGGATCTCCAGGAAAACTCATTCTCTCACCACTTCTGCTCAGGTTGCGGAGGAGATCTGGTGATGGAGAGCGGTGCATTCAACAGTCCTAACTATCCAGATGCTTACCCGCCCAATGTGGAGTGTGTGTGGACCATCAGAAGCTCACCAGGGAACCGTCTACAGCTCTCATTTATGTCAGTCAATTTGGATTTTTCACCTTAGGAACATATCTGTGATGAAATATTATAACACTCACTTAGTAGCTTTTTCTGGAGCTTTCGACAGTATCCCACAACCTTCTTCAGCAAATGGGACTTGCACAGGTGTCATAACATGACCAAAGTGATGGTGTACCCTTGCCTCTATTCAGAGATGATCTCTGCTGTCAGATGTCAATGCCCCCTTTGATCTTTCTCTGGCCCGTCCGCCAACTCTTGACCGATGACCTCTGACCCCTTACCAGTGTGAGCGTTTTGGTCTGATGTTCACAGACAGATGATGTTGCCTGTTTTCAGTGTCAGATGTCAGATCATTTCCCAGAGCCGACGGTGATGTCTTCAGACAACTCGTTTTGTTTGACCAACAGCCCAAAACCAAAGTTAGATTCAGTTTACAATATAAAACAGAGAAAAGCAGCAAATCCTCCAAAGTGAGTAGCTGAAATCAGAAAATGTTTGTTTAATAAATAACTGAAAAATGTAACTTATTATCAAAATCATTGGCTTATTCATTTTCTGTCGATCGTCTAATCTGAGCTTGGTTTCGTCGCATTTTTCATCCCACCCGAGCTTGCAGGCGTCTATTAAGTGAACTTTGAATTTAGAATATTTCATCACAGATATGTCAGTCAGTGTTTGTGACAGACCATTTTTCTGTATTTTTGATCAGTAAATCATGTTTCAAAGATTTCAAAGATTTTATTTGTCACATGCTCATTTGATATTTACAGTAAAATGAAACATCTCACTTTTGTATCCGATAAGTCATTAGTAGGACATTGATGGTGTGATCTTAAGGTTATTTTGGAAGCCAGTCTTGATGTCTTCGATGGTGACACGGCTTCTTAAACCTGAACAGAGTCAGTAAAAACAAAGTCGGATAGGGAAGGTTGCAAGATAACCGGTGCACATTCCCTGTTTGAGCATATACTGTATAGTTAAATGTTTCAGACTTACTGTTTGTAACTATTATTCATTTATGGCTGATGTTTGGTATTTAGAGGATACTTCATGCATCTGTGTGTTTTGTTCAGTATCTTTCACCTGCAGGGAGACTCTGGCTGCCAAAATGACTATCTGGAAATCAGAGAAGGCAACTCCACTGGGTCTCTGGTTGGTCGCTTCTGTGGAAACTCGCTCCCCTCCAACTACACCTCTGTGATTGGTCACATCCTGTGGGTTAAGTTTGTCTCAGATGCATCGATCAGCGGAGCAGGATTCAGAGCCACCTTCTCACACTGTGAGTGTCTGTGTGTGAGGACAATTCACCAGTCTGGTTTATATTAAATGCATTCATTGAACGAATTAATACTGTTATCACTGTTTAGGAAGTTGTAGTTTACAGGAAATACGTCATCAGTATTTAGTAACATGTAAGGGTCAGACTAATATGGTCGATGCCAAGTCAGTAGTCAATGGTTACTGCGTTACTAAGTTACTGAAGGGTTATGGTGTTTGGCCTTAATTGATTCCCATCACATCATCACTCTTCCATTCACTGCCATTGTAACTGAGGAATGGCACCTTTCCATGCATGCTCAGTTACTTCTGCTGCCATTCTTTATAATGAGTACTTTTACTTTTGATACTTTAAATTATATTATGATTTTTTTACTTTTACTTGAAACAGAGTATTTCTACATTGTGGTATGGCTACTTCTACTGAACTAAAAGATCTGGGTACTTTTTCCACCACTGCATTTGTATAAGGTCTTGACCTCCTAAGTATGTGTGTGATGAATATCCAAGAATTTCACACCTCCTCTGGTGGTCAGGAAGGATGAAACTGAACTCACCACAATACCATGGCACCAACACATGCTCCATTGCATCTTCTTAACTCGCACTAGCCCCTTCTCGTTGTCATTAGTCCTACAAATATCTTACTGATGTAATTGTCTTGTACACCCCTGTTTCTTCATTGTTGAGTTATGTCAAGTCTGACCAATTAAGGAAAAAACAAACAAAAAAACAAACATACTAAAATTGAGAGAGAATGAGAAATCTAACTTTGACTCCACCACTGTTTCTCAGTGTATGGTAATGATCTGAGTGGGGACTTTGGTCAGATAGCATCCCCGCTGTATCCCAGAACATACCCCAATAATGCCCACTACCGCTGGACCATAACTGTGGAGGGGGACAGCTACATCCAGATCCGCTTCTTAGACATGGACATAGAGGACCTGTATGACTGCTACTACGACCATCTCACAGTAAGATCACATTGTATTTAACCTGATACAATTACAGTCAGAATGTTTGCACCACAGTGTCTAAGTGTATGTCTAAATGTAATGGGATGTTTCACATAGTAATTCAGTACAGCAGTAATCAATTGAGTCATATTGTTACATATTCCAGGTCAAACAGTTTTGTGAAATGGTGTTTTTAACGCAATAGCTCATGACATACTCCTCAAGCACATCAACAGCAGCTACCCCAGACTGGTGGCTGGTGATGGTGATGACAGCCCAGGCGTGTGTCCATTGGTATGATACTACCTCATCCATTCTGTCCTCAAACTTTCTTTCTCCAGATATTTGATGGCCCCAGCGTTCATTACTACCCCATCGGAAAATTCTGTGGTCTGGCCCTGCCCTCTCCAGTAAGAAGTTCTGCAAGCACTGTCACCCTGCAATTCCAGTCGGATACAGTGGTGGGAGGACGAGGCTTCCTCGTGGAATGGACCGCTGTCCAGGACTCTGGACCACCACCCACTATCACACCAGGTCAGACAAAACAGTTTGTCCCTTTGAGCCCTTTGACATAAACAACACAACATGTGAGACATGCATACTGTATGCTACTGCACCCTCAAAAAGAGAAGTAGAGGAAAATTACAGGGAAGATGGTGGTGATGGAGCTAAACTTGCATGAGTAGGTTAGTGCAGGCTTATCTTCTATATTATCAATATAGGCCTAGTACTCAAAGTTAAAAATTCAGCATTATTCAGCATGTGTACACACTAAAATGTGCATGTTACAACAAGTTGTGCTGAGCCTGATATTGTGCCCGAGAGAATTCATGCCTTCACTACCTGCGTGAAAAGCCTGCAACAATGGCGTATAAATCTTTGCACCATGTCTGGTCGTCTAGTTGAACACCGAAAGGCTGTTTCCAACTATGTTTAATGTTCATTGTAGTCTTATCATTCATAAAAAACTGGTAGTAGGTCGTAGGTCATCGCATTCTTAATATGTATTCGTAATAAGATTAAGAATATTCAACTTTCTGCCACTTTTACAATCCGGAGTTGAGTTAAAATAACTGATTCTGATCCTGGTAGAGGCAAAAGTGTATTGAATGGATGTGGAGCTCTTTCTTTGATTGCTGAAAAGATTTTTCACCTATGTACTGTATATACACATCAAGAATTTTTGTAATGCCAGCAGCCTTCCCATCCCTAAAACCTACATCTGTACAAGTATATTCAAAGTAAGCATTATTGGCAATAGGTGCTAATTCAAATATTTGTACTGTATGTGCAAGCCAAAGACTGTTTTTTGTAAGTTCATTCTTGGGTGCTTAGCTTTCCAGATAAAACTGCTAATTGCACCATGTACTGATTTGAATAGCTTTAAGGGAATACAAGTGGAAAGCATTGTTTTGTATCTTACAACAAAATGGAACATGGGTCAGTAGCATCTCCCTCTGGCCTGCTACAGTAGTCATTGCCAATGATGCATTTTCCCCAATGTATAATGTCCAATTACAATGTTTGTTTACTGCGTGCAGGGGAGTAGCAAGTAAACAAATCACTACATGCAGACCCATGGTATACATACAGAGCAAAGATAACAATACAAAGTAGAATTTACAAGAAATCTGTTCAATTTTAAGTTCCTGGCATACAAAGCGGCAAACTGTAAGACTGTTACTAATTATTGGGCCCAAACTTAACTTTGGATAATTTCAAAGGGATGTTGACGTACATGAGGTCTTGCAACCTATAAGGGTGAATGATTTTTTCGCCACATTTTTTAAGCCAAATACTTAGGGCACAGAGAATGAAAGACCAATAATATATTTCACCTTGGCCTCCCAATGCCTTTAATCTTTTTAAAATTGAAAGTTGGATTTATAGATTGATAGATTTATTTATTTTTCTTCCAATAGTGAGGTGGAGGAGCAAGAAGTAACTTACAATTACAATACAATTGAATTCAGAAAGTACATTAAATATATAATACAACAACTAAATGGGAACTGGAGATGAATGTGTAGAAGGGTTGGTTCATGGACTGTCATAGGCTCCAGGGTGATAGCAAAGGGCTTAAAGGACAGCTCTGTCTTTGGCATTTTGCAAGGATAAACTGAGGAGAATAAGTATTGCCAGTTAAAACTGAAGCAGTGGGATTGGTATAGAGGATCTTAATCATATCGATAAATTCTTACCCCAAGACCATGCGATCCATAACTGGTCATAAATACTGCCACCCAGCCTAGTCAAATCCTTTTCCAACATCAAATGACAGAATAGCACTATTGTATAATGTATAATATGTAACATTCAGCATATATTAGTGTGGTTTCGTGAATCCAGTTTTATCTGCATGTATTAAAGCCAATAAAATGGCTCCAGTCTGGTAGTAAGGACTTTAGCCTTGATGTCTGCATTTAAGAGAGAGACTGGTCTGTGGCTTGTGCGACTGAAAGGATCTTTCTAACAGAAAGAAAATTATAGCAATGGTTGAGTTAGATAGTGATGGCTTTTGAATGGCAGAGTTTACCATGGGTAGCGTTGGTGGTTCTAGTATCGAGCAAAAGGATAATTAGATAAATTCAGGTGGGATACCATCTATTCCAGGGGATATAGACCTATCCATAGCAGATGGCCATTCTTAAGCTCGACCAGAGCCTTTACAGTACCTCTATCCTGGTTGTATGTTGTATGTATGCTTGAGATACTGATACATGAGATGCGTACAGTAAGATACTTGTAAGTTTAACTATTTCTGAAGGTCTGATATCATTTTGGTCGCTGCGGGCAGAAGATTAGTTTTAGTTCAATCACAAAGCTTGGGGAAATGCCAAGATATCTGAATTTAATTTAAAGCCTGCTTCAAAGGAAAATATTCACAGTACTGCTACTCCTTCCAAGGCGAGGGACTTCATATCCAGAAAACATAGTAGCCTACATTTCTCGCTGACCTTGATTAGAGTTAGCACATATTTTGATGGATCATTGTTTGCGTTCCTTCTTGAATGCCTCTTACTGAGTCACTTACACTTTCAGCTTTTTCTGGAGGCTCTGTGGCCAAAGCAAAAAGTAAAGGAGACAGGGGACGACCATGTTTGATACCTCTACTCGATACATCACCGTGTGGAGAACCATCCATCCATTAGCTATAACCACTTATCCTTTAGAGGGTCACCAGTCTATCACAGGCTGACACATAGAGACACATTCACACCTACGAGTAATTTAGAGTCGTCAATTAACTTAACCTGCTTGTGTTTGGACTGTGTGAGGAAACCCACACAGACAGAGGGAGAACATATGAACTCCACACAGAAAGGCTCCATCCTTCTGGCTGTGAGGTGACATTGCTAACCACTACCTACCCATGCGTAAAGCAATGTGACCCAATCAGTAAAAACATTGTCAAAAGAAAATTCATTGAGCGTCAAATGCTTTTTCCTTCTTAATGCCCCCAAAATCACTTGAAATACAATATATGATTATTAATTAATTGTATGCAACATTGATCCCAACATTCTGGTCCTCAAACAGACTTTTACCATTAAACTAGTAGTACCAAAGGTATTAAGTCAATTAATCACTTGTGTGTGTATGAATTATTATCTTATAAACCTGTGTTTTTTTTCTGTGTGTGTGTGCGTCAGGTGCATGTGGTGGAGTACTAATGACTGGGGAGACCCCTGGCTTCCTCTTTTCTCCTGGCTGGCCTGAAAACTACCCTGATAACCAGGAGTGTACCTGGTTGATACGCTCTCCAGACTCCATTGTAGAGTTTAACCTCTTGTCTCTGGACATGGAGGACTACCCTACCTGCTACTTTGACAGCCTTGTCATCAGAGACGGTAAGACATGAAACCCCACAGGATGAGACAGTGATGAACTGTACCTAGCTGTTAATCTGGTAGTTACTGTTATCTCCACTGATTTTACACATCAGCCTGTGAAAACCGTTGTCTAATGTCTTCTGTGGCTCTTTGGCCCTTTGTAAGGTGAGAGAAAATAATCCTGATGATGTCAGAATGATCGCAGCCTGGGCTTGGAGATTTCAAATTTTTATTTTTAAATTTAAAAGCCTGTGTTACAAACTGAGGGCGTGGAGTTTAGGCAGGGGCATTATGGGGAGTGTAGGATCCTGGGGACTAAAATTCAAGATATCATGCCTCGACATATTTTGCCAGCTTGTGTCATAATACTTTGAAATAAGAATAGTGTTATTATATGTCATATGTCTGCCTTTATGTAATGCAGCTGATCAGATCTGGTTGCCTGACCATTAGAGAGAAGTGAAATCTGCAGGATGTCATCTTGATTAAAACATTTTTAAGTTAACTAAGTTAAAAGAAACAAGACTAGGTCACCTAGTATATGGCTGGACCTTGTATGGTCAATGTGCTATACTGTGGCCAAATTGTTACAGGCATAGTCAGTGGTCGTGTCTGTGAATTCCTGGATATTAAATGTTCATCTGCAATTAATATTTGTTCTTAAAGTGTAATGAGGTGGCATATAGGGTTGCCACCTCCAATGTGGAAAAATAAGGCGGCCCCACGCTCGGGGGACACTAATCAAACAATATGCACCAATTTGTGCTTTTTATGCATCAATTCCTCTGCTACTCTCAACATGAATGTAAGGGAAAAGAGTCAATAAGAGTAAAGCACAGTTGTATCAATTACATTATGGATTAAAACATCAGATCAGAGACAGGCAAAATGTTTCGTCTGTCAAAATAAACTATTTGGTACCTTTTGGAAGAAGCAAAAACCCACTGATAAACTCTGAAATAGCAAATGACCTGGTAGACCAGAGACCACTATGGTGGATGACTAAACAATACATTTATTTGTGAGAAAATGTATTAATTTATTTTATAACTAACTAACTAACTAACTAACGTAACGTAACTAACGTTCCTGCCTATTTGTTTTGAAAGAGCAACGGCCAGTGGTGAAACTCCCAACACTCGGCCGACTAATCGTGTAACTTAATTTCTCACTCACTCACTCAGTCACTCACTCGGTGACAGACTTTCACGTTACTAGGGCTGGCCCTCTGTGGTCCAGCCAACAACATAAAAACAACCGTTTTGGAAGCACCACTTTGGGATAAGGAGTAAAGAAGAAGGTAGGGGCTTTTGGTGTCCAGGTACATAACGGCATCACAAAAGGGGAAACATGCCTAATCCCTAAGGCGCAATGCTTTGTTGCCTTAGACTGCAAGTGGAAAGCCTTTTCTGGTTAGACATGATTAAACCCATTACCAAGAAAGATCATGAACCAAACCTGAATGGAGTCGCTGGTATGTTTTTAGTGAATATACATATGCTGAAGTGTGTCTCTTTGTTCTTCTAGAAATCTTATGATTCCCCTCTGTGTGTGTGTATGTGTTCCCAGGTGCGTCCAGTCTATCCCCCGTGCTGGCCAGTGTGTGTGGTCGGGATCCTCCAGCTTCTCTCCACTCAACNACGTTAGCGTTTCTATCTCCAGGTCGGGGAAGTTCCTCTTTTTGGCCGGATTACGTTTGTCTCTGTTGTAAACTCTAGGGGCGAGGCGTCTAAACAGAGAATATATAGGGGCGTGATATTTAAATGACGATTGTTTTCAGCCGCCACATTTATCAACGTCCGATCATTCTTACGCTGGGATTGGCGAGATACGAACGTTTCATGAATCACACGTGAACCCTGTCGTAAGATGATTTCTGCACTCGAATCTGCGCTGGTTTCTACGCTAGATTGATGAATGTGGGCCCATGTATCTGTTACTCACAGTATTCTAAGACAACAACCAGACATGCCAGGAAGCGTCAGTTAAAAACAGGAAGTGCTCTCGGCAGTGACTTTGACACAGTCCATGCTATTTCTTGGGTTCGACCATTTTAACACCCCTTCAGTTNCGGATTAAACAAATATGATAAAATGTTTTCATCAGTGAGCTTTAGAGGTGCTGGAAGGCAGATATATATATATATATATATATATATATATATATATATACATATATATATACTGTATAATTATGTATGTGTCATATGCCTGGGTGTTTGCTCTCATTTAACTGGAGAAGGTTTTTGGTCATTCAGCATTTAACATCCACTTGACATTTAGTGGTGGACGGTAAACTTTTCCCCCATGTCATATCCCTTTCTTTTTCTGCACATTTCCTGTCACGCTCTCCTACTGCCACTACCCTAAAACGATGATGACAATATTNNTAATAATAATAATAATAATAATACTTGTCTCTTCAGGTTGTGGTGGCCTCCTGCATGTAGACAGGGGTGTGCTGAACAGTCCCCACTACCCCCAGAACTACCTGCCAGGTCTGAACTGTTTCTGGCATGTGATGGTGACGCCTGGCTTCAGGGTTTCTGTCAGCTTCCAGAGCCCCTTCCAGATTCAAGGCTATGGAACTGTATGCAGCTCAGGAGACTACCTGCAGGTAAACAACATATGAAAAGCAAAATCTGTATATTATGAATAAAAGTTCAAAACCAGATCCATACTGCTACAAGTGACCGTTTTGCAAGTTAGCATAAACAGATTCACAATTGGTTTCAAGTTGTCCAGTTACTGCTACTATGAACAAGTAATTCCCCAACTAGGAATT